>JAMKCH010029618.1:0-26241 GCA_023653785.1 Ophioderma brevispina
CCCGCCCTCATAAAGAAAATTTGGAATCTGAGGCGTATATTGACATTTCCAAGCAGGCATGTTTTTATCCCCTGGCCTAAAAGGACATGGGGATTTTGCAAAAGCACATTCCTTCTGTGTGTGTGTGTCCATGTGTGTGTTCCAATTTGGTTAGGTTGACTGGTTTGTGCTGTATCTTAGAAACGGTACATCATCAGATGTACAAAATTCCTTTGCTACATGAAAAGCCCATCATGGCTTGCATCTTTTCAACAAATTGTAAGTGCATGATATATGCGGGTTAGGTATATAAATGAGCTAATTAAAGGGGGTATTCCTTTAAATTTATCAAAATCCAACTGCCAATATCTGCAGTTCCATAAGACGTATGATGTTGTAACTTGGTGGAAGTAGGTTAAAAGAGATTGCGACCTTATTACATTTTGGGCATACAATATGCAAATTAGGTATGTTAATGAGCTAATTAATATGCAAAATTTGCTCCCTGCCATTTTGCTCCCCACCAGGGGGATTTTGCAAGTTTTTAAATTGCAGTATTTTTCAATATTTTGATGCGGACAAGATAGCTCAATCAGGTAAGCGCTCGACTCCAGTGTATGCTCATCCATGCGTATAGGCGTGCGTTCGAGCCCTGTGAGATTCAGCTGTCTTGTAATTTCCCTGGACAAGAAACTAACCGCTTATTTGTCCCGATTTACCCATGCGATATTTGGGAAGCTGGTCCTGGCTGCGTTGGTTCTCGATGTCTGGTTTGCTGATAAGGAAAGCGCTGATCCCGATCTGCTGCATCCCTTGAAATGATGCTAAATGGTTTATGGTATGGTTGGGCCACAGTGATCAGCGGCCATTTGTGAAAGCGCTTAGAGGCCAATAGCATAAGGCGCTATATAAATCTCTGCTATTATTATTATTATTATTTAACAAGTGATCCTCCCGTTTTAGTGTTACCATTTTATGGCTTCCTCTTTCAGTATGCAAAAAAAAATTTGACCTTCAAATATTTGGGACCCCCTGTTCTGAAGTGACAATCCCTAAGCTTTAAATATATTTAAATTCAGTAATGGTATTCCACACATGAAGGTATATTAGGTTGATTGCACGCAAACAACTTCATAAGCTTAGTGACAGCATCATACTATGTTGGATATTTAATGCGTGAGAAATAGGGATGCCTGCATTAACACTAGATTTTAATAATGAATGGGATCTCTTATTGGTAATAGAACATTGGTTTTCACTCTTGCATGTGATGGTAGATTCCATCATTACTGACTGCTTGACCTCATTGATAAAGCAGCAACCTAGACTAGTTCTGGCTATATTAATATTCAAATTGTGATTGTAAAATTATTCTTATTTCTTTCTTATAAATTTAATTATTTTGCTGTGGGGATGTTGCCACTTTTAGGTGTTAATCTTTTGATTTAGTGATATGATGTTGCTGCTAACATTGCTTAACAATAAGCTAAAATGATATATTTCATGTCACGAGATGGGTATTTGTATCGGAGAGATGGTGAATTTACCGCATCTACTCTATTTGCGCTCATCTGTGTGGATAATGTGATTTCCTGCGAGGATGGGTCGCGTATCGGGTTTAGTAATCAATCACACACTACCTCCGAGACGCATGGCGGGAAGGAAATGATTTGGTCTATACGCAACCCGCCCAGGGTATACCAATCAGGGCTCTTGTTCAGACACACCATTCTTGTGAATGTATATTCCTATACATAATATTCTAGTGTGGTGATAAAATTGACACTACCGGCAGAGGGAAATATGAAATATTGCAGTGTCTCACAGATCTCAGCCAACATTCTCAAGTTGTCAGGCTGAAAATTGATGTCTGCAAGTATACCCCGGAGGAGACTATTCCTCACGCAGACATTATTTTTTGTAGAGATACATTTCCAAGTGTAATGACAAAATTAATCAGAGCGATGCCTAGGTACCCGAGATGTAGCTGCGGTGGTTGAGCTACAACTGCACTAATCTGCAGCTAACCTTATCTGGCACTTAAAAAACGTTCTTGTTTCAGATGGATGTAAATTTGTTGTAATGGAATATAGAACATTTATACTATAGGATGGCTGAGATCAATACACAGCAAGGCAATTCCTGCCGGTGACATATTTCAGTATGCCTTGCAGAGTTCAAGAATATTTGCTGCATTTTGTTGCCGGTGCAAACATTAGTGTGAGTTTGGGCATAGAGTCCCTCGGGGGGATGGTGGAACAACTAGTTACTCAGGAATGCATCTCAAGAGTTCTCTGGAAATAAACTGAAAAGGTTGCTACTGCATTATAGGATAAAGTATGGACGTTGCTGTTCCTGCCAAGTTGATTGGTATGTATTGGTGTACAGAGGAAACATAGCAGGCAGAAGAAGGAATCATCACAGGCAATATTTTGACAAATCCATTTATCTGAATCCTGTAGGTCTGGTAAACAATGGGGACTTATTTTAAAATTATAATTTACCTTGAAGTGTATGTAATAATTTGTGTGCTTTTAATAATAATAATAACATCTTGATATAGGCCTAATGCAGGAGGCTCTAGGCGCTTCACATAGAAAAGAGCAATTATATAATTATCAAAGACAAACAAATACAAAAAATAGATTAAAATTTTAATGTTAAAAACAAAACAATAGAACAGCAATTATACACAATTTCAAACTAACGTTAAATTTAAGTAGAAATTGAAAAACATTATCTATTTGACCAACCGATTAGAAGAGAAAGACAACCCCGTTGCACCCCATACTAAGAACATATAGGGATACACCCGAATCGTCAGCTGTGAGGATCTGTGTGTGTGTTACCCTACAGCGACATCGGTTAACTTTTTGTGGGAAAGTGATTATAACCATTCCTTTTGGAAGTTGTGCTAATTGTCAGTAAAGCAATCTGTTAAAGAGGGGCATTTTGTGATCCACAACCTTGTCCCCCCATCCTGAATACCTCAAAAATGTATTTTTATATCCTCTGTTCGAACTGTTGGCCTTAGGATGTGTGCCCAATTCTAATGCACGTTTGGATCTACACTAGAAGTAATTCACAATATTTTCTGTCCGTAAATGGACAGATATTAATATTATACTAAAGTAAACAGAATGGCCTAGGGGCAGCAGATACAAATATATGTCATAAAAATGGAACATCAGAATGAAAGGCACTCTCAGTGATTTTTTTTTTTTTTTAATAAAATTAAAAAAAAATCAGACTTTACCTGTTAGTAAATAAGAGTATTTAAATAACATCCTACAAGTGATAAGAGTACATGTATGTTCAGTAGATATTCCCACAGGATAAAAAAATCCTATCACATAAAATCCATTAGAACTCATTATGTTTTAATTGTGTAGAGTGGCTTGATGGAATATACAGTAGTGTGATTTTTATTTGAACAAAACAGATCCAGACCAAATAAATGCATGTAGTCCATTAGGTTTCTAGAAATGCCAGAAAGTGCATTTCTGATGAGTCACGATATTTGTCTTTGATGATGTTGTTGATTTTTAAAATTGCCCCACCTTTTATTGGAGTCATAATCCTGTTTCAAATTACTGGATAACAGCTTATTGGCATCTTTCCAAGTACCACTATGCTAGTACCGGTGTTGGCCAATAAAGGTCTAGCCAAGCAAATCAAAAGCATTGTGGGTAATCATAAGTGACATACAAGGTGCTATTAAGTCACATTTTATTACTGCTGAAGCTTGAAAACGTTTTAAATGTATCAGAATACCTAACTAACTGAAAAACACATGAATTATTTTAGTGAAGTAAAAATGGTTTGTGTCATGTGTAGATTTTTGTTTTTATTCTATGAGGAAATTATTCCCCACTCTCTCTCGCTCTTTCCTTGAAAAGCATATGGTTTAAGTGAAATACAAACCATTAGATTTGTGTGTAGTTTCTGTTTTCATTCTGAGGAAATTAGTCTTTCTTTCTCTCTCTCAAACTAGATGTTTTGTGCAAGTTAATCCTGAAAAAGGCAAGTGTATAAAATTTTAATGAATACATATTGTATTTTATTTTAACTTGACACCCCCCCCCCCCCATGAAAAATAACCAATAATCTAGTAAAAGTGGAAATAGTTTTGGTTAGGATTGGACTAAAGGTTATTCATTATATGAAAAGTACCATACTGACCCGAGTATTGTCCCACCCTTTTTTAAGCTGAAAATACTTTAAAATTTGGGGGTGGGATAATGCCCGAATCTTGCACGAAGCCGGAGTCGAAAATGTCTTGGCCTACTCACAGTCATGACTTCCGAATTTTGAAGACTCAGAATGTTGAAAAAATGCTGTTTTTCGATAGTACATAGTTTCTACCCTCATTCTGAAGTAGATTTCATCTTTTGTCATGTAACTAACCATGACTATAATGTAACTTTAGTGATTTTTTAGCAAAAAACGAACAAAATTGTCGCGAAAACTGAACCAATTTGCCATCACTGACCTGTATTGGCGGCAGCCATATTTGATGCCCTCTGACCTCACATGGCACGTGTTCAAAATATTCTTCTCGTTTAGACAACAAATCCACTAAAAAAAACTAATCTATGAATGAATTTATGAAACTGAAGAATAATTTTCATGGACATGTTATTATTATACTGAAATAAGGGAAAAAATGTGAAAAAAATATTGTAGAATCACGTCTGAGTGAGGTAGAAAGCCTTGAGAGTGTTGAAACCAGTAAATATGGTCTTCTGGTGAATCTCTGACACTTTGCCGTGTCTATACTCTTAAATGTATGTTTTCACAAACTTTAATGGTACCAGACCTCATTAGAAACATTCTTGAGATAGAATATATGAGTAAACATGGAATTGTATTCAGTGTATTGTGAAAAATGTATATCACTTGAAATAGGCTCTAAAAGGTTTGTTGTTTGAAGAAGATAGGTTACAAATTTGCAGTCCGTGTAGGCCAAACTTTTTGGCATGGGATAATAAATGGATTTTCGAATTCTGAAATTTTCCTAAAACTTAGGGTGGGATTTTACTCGAGAATGGGACCTTATCAGGTCAGACGGTAATAGCAGATTGTGTCAACTTTCCAAGCAGCATGTGGTTCAAAAAGTTAAAATTTGCTCTTTTAGGTCACACTTGTGACCAAAGTGGCACTTCTGCAGACCAATGTATAACATATTGCCACTAATATCAAAATCACCAGAGCAATTTTCAAAATACTTTCGAGTCATTAGGGTCATTAAGGGTCATAAAAGGGTTCGAGGTCACATTTTGAAAATCACTCGGCTAAACGTAGAATTTATATGGGCAGTTCTAGTGATACGTTATACTCCATTGCAAAAGTGAAAATGGGGCTGCCTTACCTTTAATGACATTAACCATTATTTATTATCACCCTAGGCTACCCCCAGGTGCTAATTAACAACATACCTAAATGATTGTGTAATATTACAGTCTCCAGCAATTTGGGCTATGTAGGATTTTTTTTATTTTGACATTAGCCATGTTCACACGTCACAAAACTCCAAAAGGTTTGAAACGCCAGAGGTGAAAATGAAATCCAATTATTGTACTTCACTCCAAATTAAGTCCACACGATGGCCAAAAACTTTGAAATCATCCACCTGACCATTCTCCTCAGCTTCTCATATCGGAGTGTAGACCGGAAGTCACCGTACCGGAAGCAGTGCACTTTCGCGCTTTATATTCAACACGGGAATTATGTCAAAACGATTACCTTGCTAGGTCCACCGTCTGCCGCTGCACTATCCCCCCGAAGCTGTCCCACGGCACGACCCTCCCAAACACTCCGGATTGTTTATTGGAGTTTGATTTTCACCCCTTAGTGTTGTTTAGGGGGTAAAACCCCGCCCGCAGAACCCCTCGATAAAAACTCCGGATTTAACGCTCCGAATGCATCCACACGGCCAAAAACCCCCCGATCGACACTCCAGAGTTTTGAAAACTCCGGAGGTGTCAGCCTCCGTGTGGGACACGACTATTTATTAGACCGTGGCATGTTAGTGTATATCACTTGACTCTTCTGCAGAGGCACAGCCAAAAGCAATTTCTTATTAACAACTTGTGTAAGCTGTTTCTGAGTGGATTTAGAATATTTAATGCAAGCAATTCATTTAGGGATCAAGTTTCAGACACCCAATCCCCAATAATCAAATTATCTCTACAAGCCAATCAATATAAAAAGCCTTAACACTTTTGGTTGTCATAAGAATCTTATGAGCCCTCTCATGACAATTTTTTGGGGCAGAAAATGTAGAAAAACTGCTCGGTGTCTTATGAACGTTGACAAAAAAATGTTGCTCTGAATATTTTTTTTGTTTTGTTTATAAATTGGCGAATAAATATTTATCAGTTGTGAAATACTTTTTACATATGTATGCGCAATTTTCAAAGTTAAGGATCGTGAACTCTTGCTATTTGAAGGAAAGCACCACTTAAAAAAAAGGGACAAAATACATAGTGCATTTTTGTGTACAATTTGGTCACAGCAACAAACTACTGTAGTTACAATAATAAATATGCTGCCATTTTGAACTTTCCCCCAGTTTGAGGTCTATTATGTTACTATATTTTTCATAAGTTTGCTTCTTTCCCAATTTTTCCCATAACTTAAAAAAATCTATTTGTTAAATCCCCAAATATAGTGTGACCCATGTGGTACTTGTTCAAAAACTGCAAATTACAAATAAACTCGCCAAAACTGTTCAAACAGTAAACTTGTTACAAAAATGATAATATCCTGTTATTCAGTAAACCTAGAAGATCATAAATACATAAGCAATATTGGGATGCTTAGTTAAAATCCCGAACATGACTTTCGGATCATCACAGAATCTTGAAATTTCCTGTTATTAGAAAGATTGATGCACTAGGGTGGTTTTGATTATCGATCACTATTTTAAGAAAACAAAGATTAGCAGTGCCTTTTAACACATTCATACATGAGGCAGACTTCAGTCCTCCTAATCGCATTGTTTTTGTGTGTAGATGCCCTTGTGAAAATAATTTTGAAAACCTTTTATTAAAGTTCAGTATTTTTGGAAATTAATCCATTTTTGAGACTAAATGAGAAAAATTTTGTGATCAACGGCCTTCCAAAGCAAAATACATATAATTGACCCATAGAACTCTGTGTGTTAATTAATGTGGTCGACCACATTTGGAGATGTTTTTGTTCATAACATCTGAAAGATTTTCTTTGTTTTAAATTTCACTGGGGTAATAAAAAATATGAACTTTTCTTCTGATACCAAAATCTTAATTTTGATTGAAGTGGAAGAACAAGGTTGTTGATCGAGTCACCCACTTTTAATAATGCTCTGTTAACATAAATATTATATTTCCCAAAGTTTCAGATGAAATTTATTTGAATAAATATTGAAAAAAAAAACATTTTCTCAACAGCTTGGTAGTGGGTTTTAAAAGGAAACTTATGCAAAAGATAAACCAAATAATTATGACCTTTAACCCTATTCCATATCTGTATCTAGGAGGGAGTGAAGGAATGAGGGAAGAAGGGGAAAAACGAATCAAAAAGAAACAAGAACAAATTTCACTGGGGTATTGAGAAAAAAAATGTAAATGTTTTTCTGATATCAAAATATCAGCATTGGAGTACGTGTAAAGTGGGGGAATTAGGCTGTCGATCGGGTCACCCACCTTTAAGAGTCCTGACTCTTTGGTGGTGAACAAAGTCAGTCCTTTGACTGTTAAGCTAATCAGGTTTAAAATTCTGTACAATGCACCACTGCATAATTTATCTTTCTTTACCTCTGTTACAGGTGATATAACCAAACAAGATTCCCTCAAGTGATCTTACCATGTACATCCCACCGAAGGAGCTACAATGGCAGTGATACTATTTATTCTGGCAGTGTTGGCATTCCTGGCCTTATACTACCTCTACCAGCCTTCCACTGGACAACAGTCAAAGGCAAACGGCACAAGCAGACGAGAAATCAGGTTTTTTGAGACGAGCATCTTTGAGACACTAGGTCTTACGGTGGATCAGTGCGGGACATTTGTCTCTTTTGTCGACCGCTTCTCAAATTACAGCGAGGTTGCAGAAGCTGTGAAACATGCCGGCCTTGAGAAAAGCGACATCATTGTTGGTATAGATTTTAGTGCGAGTAATGAGTGGCAGGGACGGAAGACGTACAATTCCAAGTGTCTTCACGATGTTAGCAATAATAAAGGTTTTAACCCATACCAGCGTGTGCTATCTATCATTGGGGCTACCATGGAGCAGTTTGACTCAGACCATCTTATTCCTGTCTACGGTTTTGGCGATAAAGCCACAAAAAGCAGTGGAGTGTTGTTCCATTAAAGAGAAATGACAAGCCTTGTTATGGCTTTGTGGCTGTACTAGAAAGCTATTCCAGAGTCTGTCCAAATGTGACTTTGAGTGGACCAACAAGTCTGGCTCCTATGATCAGAAAGCTAAGGTGAAATTGTCAAAACAAAAGGTCCTATTCACATTCTTCTCATTATCCCAGTGAATCACCTCCGAAAGACTGTAGCTTCGCTAGACGCTCAGTTGAAGCTTCAAATTATCCCATAAGTATCATCGTAGTAGGGTAGGAGTGGGCCATGGACCGCAATGGAGAATTATAATGACGACAATTGCCCCATGCGGACGGTTGACAATTTTCAACATCAATTTGTGAATTTTCATCAGGTGTGTCAGAAGGCAAAGTACGCTGAATCGGGTTTGCCCTTAATGCACTAATGGAGATCCTGATAGTACCAATCTATCTGTTCACATGGGTACTTAAATCAAGAGACCAAGAACATCAGAGTTTAAGAGATTCTTTGACAATACTTTGCAAAAACTCCCATACATGGCCCCACCGTTGGTGTTTACAAACATCCTTAACAGACGGGCAATGGCACGCCTTACTGGTAATTGCTTAAGTGGATGTTTTACACATGACCTTCCTCCAATACTACTGTGTGGCTTCACAAGCTACATGCTGAGTTATTTTAATGTCATTGCCAATCTCCCACTCCTTAAGAACATTCTGCATCACACATCCATTTTGTGAAGATGTTCGGTAAACATAAGAACATGGCCCGTTTTTGGCAGGCAGGCAAGTAGCCTTTGAATTTCCCCAAGATTTTTTTGTATATTTATATAGCTAATAAAGGTGGCTTCCATTGCAACTTCAAAGCTAGATTTGACAAATAGGTTCCCACCATGTAGTTTATCCCCCCCTGAAGTTAGCACATAGATCCTCAACTGAGAAAAGTACTTCACTGTGAAGTTCAGTGAAAAAGACTAGAGATAGTGCAAGTTCTTGTTGGGCATCCACCTATATATCTTTGGCCCTTGAACATGTTTACGGGAAACCACTCATTTATCTTTAACTATACTTTGATCAGTACCAGAATACCAAGTAGGGCGAAAGAGGTCAACCTGGCCTCTAATTCCGGTATGCGTACCTACCTAAATAGAAAAGGCAACTCGGCCCAGTGAGACTACCTAGATCAACAGAACACAATAGTGGACGGAATAAATCTCATACACACTGCTTATCGATTGATCATGGGTTGGGTTTTGAAACAAACCTAAGTAGCTTATACATTATCAAGAATATGGGTAGGTATGCATACCGGAATTGGAGGCCAGGTAAACTCATTCTGCCCAAGTAGGTGGGCCGCTTTATTTTGCCAACTGATAAGAGCAGCAGAGGCACAATAGAACGCAGCGGATATGGTGAGCATGGGTTGCGTAATGATAAACAAGGAATACTTTCACGCGCAGATCAGCAAAAGCCAACTAATTTGCACCTATTTAGTGCTGACCAAAGTTTATGAGTATTCAAAGGCCAAAAATATATCTAGGGTGGTTTTCTTGTCCAAGGACAAACAGGTAAATGTTCAATTATTCTTTGCAGAAACCTCAGATTATAGTTGAGGGTCATGAAGGGGTTACTCCCCAGTCAGAATTTGTACATGTAGCTATTATCTTGTAGTTGTAATGATTTTTTTTAAAAAGACAACCATACAAGTGTCCATTGTTACCCTAATAAAAGCAGTGAAGTCTGAAACAACACAATGGATGGCATAAATTGTGTTCAAAGTAGAATGTTGGATTGTCTGCCTAACCTATAATATCAATGTGCCAATGGAGTGAATATTTGCTTCCGAAGAATATGAAGCTAAGTGCTTTTACCTTCCTCGAGTCAGTGACGTTCAGGGTATGATGCAGTATTTGCAGCCATAAACGCGGGTGTTATTCAAGGGCTAGCAGATCCATGCGTGCTGGATAAAGGCGGTGCAAAAATGCACATGCAAAACATCTGTCTGAACGTGCTGACATCACTGACTCGATGAAGTTAATGGAGTATAATCTACTCGGCCGATTTTATTCTGAATGTTTTGGATTGCATGCCTAGATTACAATGTGCAAATGGGCAATTTTTTTTAACCAGGCCTACTAGTGTGTGTCCAGATCCTAAAGTCATTCAGGTGATAATACTGCATTTTTTATAAAATATTTAATAGGTCCAGTTTGATGCCAATAAATAATATGTGATTATTTATTTATTCAAACCATCCAAGTTGTGTGGAAATTTTAGCTTCCACTTTGCCAGATAATAATTCCAGTATTAAAGTAGTGATTCAAATAGATATAATAGTTGAATCTTTCAATTTTCTAATTCAATCTTTCCATAGAGTGGCCTATGTCGCAAAAAAGAAGGCCAAGTAAACTCATTCTATAGTTTTCTTTCCCCTTTTAGTTTCATGTTGATGAGTGATCAGAGTGACTATTTTAATTGTTCCTTATTCCATATTTAATTTGTTTTACAACCTCTCTGTTGCCAATCTTACTGGTATCCCCACAGTCCTTACAAGCTATTGATATTGGGAATGTGTGTGTGGTATTCTCTAAATGCTAAACAATTGAAACAAGGTGTTATCTTCAAAATCTCCAACACTCATAACTTGTTTTACCATTAGGTTGAAATATTTTGCTACAGAGGCTGTTTTAAGTCTACAATTCCCGGTTTTTGGGAAATTTCACCTCAATGAGGTCATTGTATCCTACAAATATCTTTATTTAACACATACAAAACCTGACTCTACAACAACGTCATTTTTAGCCCACAAAGTGCTGTACTTTTAATGGAATTTTAGCAGATCATGAAATGTCTGTGGTTCTTAAACTTAAACCTTTTTTTCCAATACTGACATTATATGTTTTCATAAGTACAGTAGGCCGTGCAATGCTTTGTGGGGATTGTTCAATCACCCACCCTCTGATTGCTAGGTTCCAACAAAGAAACTTAGAAAAAAACTGTTTCAATATACTTGACCAGTAAATGCAATTAATGAAACGTTAATAAATTTTAAATGCCTAAAATTTGGGGGGGGGGAGCAAAATGAATTACTTTACAATTATTGTATTTCAACACAAGCCGAAAAATTCATGAGCAGGATCCTTAGGGAATGGCAAAGTAGTAATTGAGTTTGCTTGGCTTAAATATCAGGAAACCATGTACCCTCATCTTGGATTCAAAGCAGTTCTGGATCTTCAGACTGCTTACTCAAAAATGTATGGAATGATGCTGTGCATGAATGTGTGAAGTATTTTTAGATAACAAAACTAAGACTTACCAGAGATTAACCTTAACAACACCAGCACTGGCTAATTGAGTAAAGGCATGTCTACGATTTGGAGGGGCACTGGTTCAACGAATCTGGCTGGCTGGCATTTTGTTTCCTTCAAGATTTAAAGGCTGACTCAGAGATTTCTTGAAGAGGGGCCGCCTGCATTTCCAAAAAAATCATGCTTTTTGCATGAAATAATGCTTGCCCATGTACTAATCACTGTTGAAATTGCTAAGCTTAAATCGACATTTCTTCATAGAAATCACAACTTTGTTATAAAATTCCGAATCACGGAATTTTTGTTATACAAAGTATCCTATGGGACGTAATCTACAAATAAAATGTTTACTGCATCAAAACGAAGAACCAATTCATCCAAATTTGGAATTGTGCATTTTAGGTTCTATCTTTAGTTCTAGTTGCCCTTTTTTCATATACACAAAAAAATAATTGGGTCCATTCCATCCATTCAACAAATCGAGTACACCATCACCTCATGGATTTCTTTCCTTTTTGGTGTATTGAAAGTATTTATGAGACACTACAATCCTGAAAATGTGAGCTCTGTACCTCTTCGTTATCACGCTACAGCAAGTTTTAAAATTTTAGGGGAGTCACCTCAAACGGTACCGGTGTGAAAATTCCATATTCCAGAGGGCCATAAGTAAGACTACAAACCCCTCAGAATCCTTTCAAACGTTGGGATTCTGGATAACCTTTTGCTGCAAATTGCAAATATGTGAAACAAAAAAATCATCTTGCCCCAATTTTTTGCAGGCTCATGCAATAGCCTTGGAAGTTTCCTTTTCCCCCAAAAAGTTTCTTTTTTGTATATTTGTATATAGCTAATAAAGGTGGCTTCCATTGCAACTTCAAAGCTCTTCCAAGCTAGGATGTTTTGACCCAAATAGGTTCCCACCTGTAGTTTTATCCTGAGTTAGCACATAGATCCTCACTTGAGAGTAATTTACACTGTTGAAGTGTTTCAGTGAAAAAGAACATAGAGATTAGTGGCAAGTTTATTGTGGGCCATCCCACGCTAATATTATCTGTTGGGCCCCTTGAAAACATGTTTACTACGGGAAACCACGTCCATTTTAGTCTTTGAAACTTCTACTTTGTGATCAGGAGTAACCCGAAGATAACCAAGTCAGGGGCGAAGAGGTTCAAACCCTGGGCCCTTAATCCGGTTATGTGGTAACCTAACCTAAATAGTATAAGTAAAAGGGCAACTCGGGCACCAGGTGGAGACCTCCTAATGTCACGGAACCCAATAGTGTACGGAATAAATCTCATACACACTGCCTTATCGTATTTGATCATAAGGTTGTGTTTGGGTTTTGAAACAAAACGCTAAGTAAGCTTTATACATTATCAGATAATGGGTAAGGTATGGCAAATACCGAATATGGAAAGAGCCAGGTTAGAACGCAATTCCGCCGCAAGTAGGGTTGGGCCGCTTTATGTTTTGCCAACTGATAAGAAGCAAGCAGCAGGCACAAATATAAACGCAGCGGGGTTGTGGTGGATATGGGGAGTTTGAGCATGGGTTTGCGTGGATTGGCTCACAAGTTATGCTTGAAAATACGCGAGCATAAGGGACAGGAATAACTTTTCCACAAACGCGCGAGATCACACAAGCCCCACTAATATTGCCACCCTATTTATGCTGACCAAGTTTTTTTGAAGTATTCAAGGCCAAAAATATCTCTAGGGTGTGGTTTTTCCTTGATTCCACAAGTACAAACATGTAACTGTTGCAAATTATTCCTTTGCGAAACCTCAGATTTATAGTAGTTTTGACGGGTGAAGGGGTTTACTTTCCCCAGTCCAGAATTTTGTACTGGTGCTATTATCTGTAGTTTTTTAAATGATTTTTTAAAAAAAGACAACCATACAAGTGGTTCCCCCCATTGATTACCCTAATTTAAAAGCCAGTGAAGTAGCTGAAACAAACAACAAAAATGGATGCAATAAATTGTGTGTTCAACAAAGTAGACTGTTTGATTTGTTTGTCGGCCCTATACACTATCATTATACAATGTGGCAATGGAGTGATATTTTTGCTTTTTTCCCTAAGAATATGAAGCTAAGATGCTTTTACCTTCCCCCTCGAGTCAGTGACGTCAGGGTTTATTATGTGCAGTGATTGGCAAACAAGAAAACCGGGGTGTGTTTTTTAATTTACAAAAGGGCTAGCATATCCAGGCTTGCGTTATAAAGGCCTGGTGGGGTGCAAAAATGCACATGCAAAACATCTGTCCTGAACGTGGCTCATGGGGGTCACTAGGCCCCTCAAGGAAGATAATGGAGTAGAATCTACTCTGGCCTGATTTTTTCCTCCTGGAATGTTGGATTGCATGCCTAAGATACAATGTTGTCAATGGGGCAATTTTTGTTTTACCATTCATATAGTTGGGTCCCCAGAATCATGAAAGGCATTCAAGGGTGATAATACTTGCCATTTTTTTATAAAATATTTTAATAGGTCCCAGTTTTTTTGTGATGCCCAATAAATAATATGTTTGCCATTAATTTTTATTTATTCAAAAGGCCAATCCATTTTTTTGGTGTGGAAATTTTTTAGCTTTCCACTTTCCACTTTGGCAGATTTAATAATTCCAGTAGTAAAGTTAAGTTGATTCAAAATTATATATAAGAGTTTTTGAATTCATTTCAATTTTTATAAATCAATCTTTCCATAGAGTGGCTAGGTCGCAAAAAACATAAGGCCCAGTTAAACCTCAAATTTCTTAGTTTCTTGTCCCCTTTTAGTCTTTTTTCATGTTTGATGAGGTGGGAGTCAGGTGGACTATTTAAATTGTTCCTTATTTTATTCCCCCATATTTTTAAATTTGTTTTTTACACACATCTATGTTGCCAATCTTACTGGTATCCACCACAGTTCCTTTACAAAGCGATTGATATTGGAATGTGGTGGTGTGGTAAAATTCCCCTCCTAAATGAAACAAATTGAACAAAGGAATCCGTTTCTCTTCAAATCCTTTCTCCAAGCACTCAATTACTTTGTTTTTACAAAGTGGTTTGTTTTAATATTTGCTAGCAGAGGCTTTGTTTTTTATTAAGTCCTCAATGCAACCGGTTTTTTTTTTTTTTGGGAAATTCACCTCAATGAGGTCAAAACTGTGATCTACCAATATCCTTATATTTAACACATACAAAAAATCCCTGACTTTTACACTCCTTGTGACCCACAAAGTGCTTAGTACTTTAATGGAATTTTTTTAGCCATGATCCATGAAATGTCCTTGTGGGTTTCCTCCAAACTTCTAAACACTTTTTTCTCCAAATCCCGAAGTACTGACATATAGTTTTTATAAGTACAGTAAGGCACGTGGCAAATGCAAATTTGTGGGTTTGATTCAAATCACCCTCTATTTTTTGCAGTTTTTTTCCAATCAAAGAAAAACTTTTACAAAAACTGGGTTTTTTTTTTCAATATACTTTTGGACCAGTTAAATGCCCCAATTTATCAGAACTTTTTTTAAATAAATTTTTTAAAATGCTAAAAATTTGGGGGGGGGGGAGCACAATGAAGTTTACTTTAAATTATGTGTAATTTCAACACAAATCCGAAATTCCCTGATGCAGGGAGCCTAGGGAATGGAAAATGAGTATTGATTTTTGCTTGGCTTAATATCAGGAAAACCATGTTACCCTCATCGGATTCCCAAAGCAAGTTTTGTTCTGGATCTGCCAGACTGCCTTAACTCCTCAAAAATGATAAGGAATGATGCCTGTGCATGAATTTGTGAAGTAATTTTAGATTTTTAAACAAACCCCCCCTAAGACCTTTACCCGAGATACCTTAACACACATCCAGCACATGTCTTAAGTTGAAGAAGCATGTCCTTAGCGATTTTTTATTGGAGGTCACTGTTTTTCGAATCCTGGCCTTGGCCCTGTTGCATTTTTGTTTTCCTTTCAAGAATTTTAAAGGCCTGACCTCAGAGATTTTTACAAGGAGGGCGCCCCTCAATTTCCAAAAAAATCATATGCTTTTTTGCATGTTACATAAGGCTTGTCCATGTACTGAATCCATTGTATTTGGAATTGGCAAGCTTAAAAATCGAATTCCCTTCATTTAGAAAAATCACAACTTTGTTGTTATAAAATTTCCGTCACTTGAATTTTTTTGGTTTATACAAAGTTAACCCTATGGGACGTAATACTTACAAATAAATTTTTACTACTTGCATCAAAACGAAAAATGCCAATTCATCTCAAAATTTTTTTTGGAATTGTGCAATTTTAGCTGTTTTACTAATCTTTAGTTTCATAGTTGACCTAATTTTTTTCATTAATTACACAAAAAATAATATTGGGGTCCCATTCCAATGCCAATTCAACAAATCGAGTACACCATCACCTCAGTGGATTTTTCTGTTTTCCTTTTTGGTGTATTTGAAAGAATATTTTTAAACGTTAAATTCCTGAAAATGTGAGCCTTCTGTTAAACCTCTTCGGTTCACACGACAGCAAGTGGAAAGTTGTGAGGGAGTCCCACCCTCAAAACAATGGACCGGTGTGGAAATTCAATATTCAGAGGGCCATAAGAAAGAATACACAACACCCCTCCAGATCCGTCAACTTTGGGAATTCCTGGATAACCGTTTGCGTGGGCAAATGGGGGCAAGTATGTTGAAACAGAAAAAAATCATCTTGCCCCCAATTGTAAAATAAACGGGGTGTCAAAAATGGCCCCAAACCACTCGGACCATACCTTGGGGGCCATAAATCAAAAATTAAAGTGATATAACTTACCAATTTGGGCTGGAGATAGCTTAAATACTACCCTTGTGTAACAATCCTTATACTTATATCAGCTTTAATTGGAAGAGATATAGCTTTGTCGCAAAAAACAAAAAGAAAGTGGGGCCAAATTAAAACCCTTGACTTGACCCCCCCTAAAAAATCAATGTCAGACATTTTGCAAACCAAATTCTTGCTTGAAATAATGGTTAAGAGGGGCCCCCTGCTGAAAGTTGTTGTGGCAAAGTTTGTCAAACAACATGGTGTCCCCCTAACTGCCAATGTAGGTAAACAGGCTTCACAGAATCTAAACTTTCAACTAATACAGACAAAGTTTTTTTCCCATTGAAAAGTTGTTACACAGAATTCTTGAACTTCGCAACCGCCTGAGTATTCCAAAATGCAGTTTTTTTTAAGACTTTGAAATCCAAGTTTGTTTGCGACCTTGTAAAACTCTTAACAATGAAATTGAAATCAATATCATCACACTTTATTAAGCACCTGATTCTAGGTATGGAACCAAATTTCAGCTTTTGGTGTCTTTATTTATTATTCCTAATTAATTAATAGTAAAAGTGAACTGTGCAAGGTAATAACCCAGTTTTTGCAAGTTTTTCACAGCTTCCTGTGGTGTTTCAATGGGAATTCTTTACCGCTTTTTCAAAACTAATTACATGAAGTAGGGGTTTTTTTTGAAGACCATTTTTAACTTATAGAAGACCACTTACAGAACACCCAACACAAACCGCAATGACCTTTGCCAAAATATTTAATCAGGACCCCCTCAAACATAAATGTTTTCAAGCAGAATTTTTGTTGCAGAATGTTCTGAACAATTGGTTTTTTAGGGGGGGCCAAGGTCAAGGTCCAAATTGGAAATTTTTTACTTTTTTTGCGACAGCTATATCTCTTCCAACGAAGCTGATTAAGTTATAAGATTGTACACAAGGTATATTTTAATATTGCTTTATCAATCTTCCACCGCCCCCACACCAAATTTGGAAAAGTTATAATCACTTTTTTTATTTTTTTTTGACTTATGGGCCCCCGGCAAAGTAAAATGGTCCGAGGGGTTTTTTGGAGCCATTTTTTTTTTGACCCCCTGTTTTTATTTGAACATTGGGGGGGGCAAAGGTGCATTTTTGTTCCTGTTTCAACATATGTTGGGGGGAATATGAAGAAAAAAAAGGTTTTTATCCAGAATGCCAAGTTTTGAAAGGATCTCTGAGAGATGTAGTTTTTTTTCTTTACTTTAATGGCCCTCTTGAATATTTTTAATTTCACACCGGTACATGTTTTTGAGGTGGACCCCCCTCAAATGTTAAAATACTGTTATGTGTGAAAACGAAAAGGAGTACAGAGCCTTTCAATTATTTTTTCAGGATTTTTAGTTTTCTTCTCATGAATATCTTTTCAAACATCAAAAATGGAAAGAAATCCACGAGGTGATGGTGTTCTCGATTTGTTGAATTGGCATGCAATTACCCTCTTTCGAACGAAAATCCTCTGAGTCCAGACTTTTTTAAGTAATTGTCCCTTTGTGGAAAGATTTTACACGTAATACCACATGTCAATTCCTTAATGTTTTTGAATAGTACTAACTACTTGCGATTTTGGGGTGGCTGCACGGTTGATTTCTGAGTGTTCATATGCTTTTTAGGTTCACTTTTTTGGCTTAAATCGTCAAAAATATTTTGGTGGCAAGACTCCTTGTGCAAGGGTCCCTAAAGCCCAGAGAAGATTGTTCCAGTAGCTTCCCCACAATTGCATGTAATTACTTTTCCCCAATGGAAGGTTTTTTTGTACAGGTACTGAGTGAATCGTAGTGATGAAACAATGGCTTAAATTTGACAGTACTGTGATGTCACAACAAACTTATATTTTTAAAATTTTTTAATTTAGCCATTTTTATCTTTAACGATTCACATTACTACCTGTACAAAACTTTCAATTGGAAGCATGCATTGTGGGAAGCTACTGAATATCTTCTCTTTTGTCTGGGCCTACCACAGGACTAGCAAGTATTATATCATTCCAATATAAAACCTTTTTATTTTTTATGAATTTTGTATATATATCTGATGTATTATGCACATTGTTAAGGGCTAAAAGTTGTTCCTGGTGGGATGTTTTTTCCCATGTGTACTTATAAGTTTTTTGCAAATGATTGTTTCATCAGAGCATTCAGCCAAATGCAAGATGTGCTAGTTTTCTTTCACTTCTCTTTTTCTCTGCCATGGATGTTTTTTTTTTTTTACAAAATATATGTTTAAAGGATTTCACAATATCATATATTTATTTTTTAGGTTTGGTTGGCTTACAGAGGACCTTTCCAAATAATGTTCCGTCGTCGTACATTTTTTTCTGATTGTTGCCTTAAACCATTTTTTCTCCTGTGTACCCCCCGCTTGGTTAGTAAAATACATGCATTGAAAACGTTTCATGTGTTTTCCATATTGAGCCAAGAAAACATCAATTCCCATATTTTGTATTTTGATTATCCGCCGATTTACCACCACCATCGGTGATTTTATTGGTCAATTCTTCACTTCAGCAGTCATCCGAACAAACAACAAACACTATCATCGTCGTTGTTGTCCCAAATCATGCATTTTTGGAATATTTGCCTTTTAAACTATTTCCTTAATCACACTAAAATTATAAATATTTTAATTACCACCAAATAGGTTGGGGCCTTATAACAGTGTCAACTGATATAGAATACGTATACACAAGAGATGCAGTGTGTAATTTTTTTGCGTGGCATGCGCCCAATTAGTCATTTTCTGTTGGCAATTGCTGAAGTATTTTGGTTTTTACTTTTTAATGCATGGAATACAAAAACCAAATATTTCCCTTTGCCCTATTTGGTTGGTAATCAAAGTATATTCCATAAATATTTATCAAACCCTTGATTACATGGAAATGGATTTTCTAACCATGTAAAAATTATGTTATTGTGGCACGATACACTTAGTTTGATGCAGTGGTGATTTTTTTTTCATGTGTGTTTTACCTTTTGTTATTTTTATATTGTCAAACTATACCTGTGGTAATATTTTTTTTATTTATAATACCCGCTGTGTACTATTTCCTTGAATCACAAAAGCTAAGTGAAGATAAACCGGTTATGAATATAAACAGACAATCTAGATCATTCATGGTTTTGTGCAGGTGTCGTCTGCCCCCCTTGCTTTTAAGCAGTTTATTTTTTAAGGCATCAATTTTTTTTCAGCCCACATCCTTAGTATGAGTTTTCATTTTCACATGGTGAAAGTATTTGCAATGCAAAATCTATGGAGTTGGTAGGATCATAATATGAAACTCATTTCCATAATTTGTCCCCAATAAAAAGATGTGATCAAAGCTGGCATATGTTTTGGCAATTGCGATTAGTGAAATTGTACAAAATTGGTGGGGTTCGATTCCTTTATGGCAATTAAAATTTCTAAAATCCTTCAAACATAAGCACATGTTGTTTATTTCGGTTAAGGTTTTTCCGAAATTCCATTAGTGTGTGTAGAAAAGTGTCAGATGGGTCGGTTACAGAAACTTCTCCCCTTTTGTACACTGTTACCTTAAAAAAAAAAAAAAATATATAAGAATTAAGGCCTTTTGATTTGTACCACAAAGCTCAATTAGTTTTTTAAAAGATGGGTTCCTATTTTTGTAAAACAAATTTTTATTGGGGCAAGGGCAATAAAAATAATTTGACAAAATCACAAATTCTCTAACCCAATATGTAAGGACATGATTTTTAGATGACCCCAGAAGCCTGGGGCCTGTTTACTACCTTATACCTATTTTTTAAAATACTATATATTTGTGTTTTGCAGTGCCACTAATATCGTTAAAAAGCATCACTGTCCACTGACTTGCCAAGTCCCAGTTTTGTTTGTGATGATAAGACACCTTTTTACTGAGCCATGGACTCAACCACCACCAGGGATACCCATAAACCAAATTATGTACTCGTGCAATTGGCGCGCAATAATATTTATTTTTTTTTTTAAAATATTTTATTGAAATTACAATGCAAAATTAAGAAACTGATATATAATATATAATTATATATTTATTAATAATCAATAAACATACAATAAACAAGCCAGTGCAAGTAAATTCTGTGAATGAGACAGACTTTTTTTTTTGCCTGTAAAGAGTGTTTCATATCCAACAAGAACAAAAGCCAAAAATTGGAGAGTGGCTTTTGTTTTCTGATTTGTTGTCCATGTTTGTTCTCTACATGGTATGAGAGCCTGGCACGTTTGCCTACAACACTTACCATCAAGACAGTGAAAAAACCAAACTTGCAGTTTTGATAGTAAGAAGCATAAGCACTTGCAAAGCCCCCCTAATCCTCTACCTGTGCTTAATATTGATAGTTAACCAATTTAAAATGGCAATTTTTTTTTGTCTGTAATCCTTTGGAAAGAAATGGGTATTTAGAAGCTAAATTTCAGGACGATTTGCAAAATTATGGGGCCTTTAAACTTAAATCTGAAGATCAAAATTGATGACGACTTTTTGGGCCAAGTCAGGGGGGGGGTCCCTAAAGACCATCAAAACAAGCACCTTTAAAGTGACCCAATTGAAATTAGACAAAGGCAAAGTAATCTTCCACAAAACAGCAAGTAAAATCAATCCCCGTGATAACACTCATGAGGAAGACAGTCGACAAGATTTAACCTTGTCTTATATATCAAAATTGGTAACCAAAATGAACATGCTTAATGTGTAATTAAAAAAAAACACACTGCTGATAACCTGTACAAAACGCTACATAAAAAATATCAAGTTAAACCGTTTTATATGCTTTCTGTGGAAATTCAGAAAAGAGCTGCAGTAATTTGTTATTTTCTTTCCTGCCATGGATGTTTTGTACAAAATATATGTAAAGATTACAATATACATATATATTTTAAGTGTCTTTCCAAAGAATGTTCCGTCTACATTTTTTCTAATATTGCCTATATATAACCATTTTTGTGTTCCGCCTGGTTCATCAAATACGATACATTGAAAAAGTTCATGTGTTCATTTGAGCCAGGACGAGCAATTCCCATTTGTATTTTGATTATCGCCATTACCACCACCATCGTTGTTGTCATCTTCACTTCAGCATCAACAGCAACAACAACACTATCATCGTCGTTGTTGTCATCATGCGTTTTTGGAACATTGCACTTTAAACTATTTCTATCACCACTAAATTATATACTTTAATTACCACCAAATAGGTGGGCCTTATAACAGTGTCAACTGATATAGAATATGTAGACACAAGAGATGCAGTGTGTATGTTTTGCGTGGCATGCGCAATCATTCTGTGCATTTGCTCAAATTGGTTTACTTTTATGCATGGAATGACAAAAACCAAATAATTCCTGCCTATTTGGTGGTAATCAAAGTATATTCCATTAATATTTATCAAACCTTGATGTACATGGAAATGGATTTCTAACATGTCAAATAATGTATTGCGCACATACAGTATATAGTTGATACAGCATATTTTTTTCATGTGTTACCTTTGTTATTTTATATTGTAAAACTATACCTGTGTATATATATTTTTATTTATATACCCGCTGTGTGCTATTTCCTTGTAATCACAAAGGCAAAGTGAAGAGTAAACATGGTAATGATATAAACAGACAATCAAGATCATGAAGATCATTTTACTCATGGTTGCACAGGTGTCGTTGTCTTGCTTTTAGCAGTTATCTTTAATGGCATCAATTTTCAGCCGCATCTTAGTAATGAGTTTCATATTCACGGTGTGAAATATTTGCAATGCAAAATCTATGGAGTTGGTAGGATCCTAATATGAAACTCATTTCATAATTTGCCCCAATAAAAATATTTGCAATTAGTGAAATTTACTAATGGTGGCTTGATCTGATGGCAATTAAATGTACTTTTTCTGTGTATTTGTCTATCCATGACACAGGAGGATCTACAGGGATGTGTTTGTACATGGGAGTTTCCATAACCTGACCCATCTGACACACTTTTTTGACACACTTATGAATTCATAAGTGTGTAGAAAAGTGTCAGATGGGTCAGGATACGGAAACCCCCTTTGCACACTATACCTGTACATATATATGAATAATTCGGCCTTCTGATTGTACCACAAGTTCAATTAGTTTTTAATACATAGGTCTATGCTTTTTTTAAACAAATTTTAGGGGCAGGGCATAAAAATATTAGACAAATTCAAATGCTCTAACAAATATGTAAGGACATTAAGATATATATATGTGAAAAATATGGCCTTTCATCTAATATCAAAATTGATACTTTTGGGCCAGTCAGGGGGTCCTAAAGGCAATCAAAACAAGCACCTTTAAGTGACCCAATGAATAGACAAGGCAAGTATCTGCACAGCAGTAAAATTAATCAGTGATACACTCATTGAGGAAGAAGTCGACGAGATTACCTTGCCTATATCAAATTGGTAACCAAAATGAACATGCTGACTATGTGTATAAAAATAAAACACACTGCTGACAACATGTACAAAACACTACATAATATCAAGTTACCGTTTACACACTAGATACAATGTGGTCATTTTCCGGGGTCAGTAGTTAACTATGCACACTAATATGAAAAAGTTGTCAAAAGTTGTTGAAAGTATATTCTGTATTTAACATTAAAAGGTAGGCAGATATTATTTGACTAAGATTTAACATGTAATGAAAAGAGACGTAAAAAATACAATGTGATACTAAACGTCTAGACTTTCTGCATTAGCTAAGCGCCATGCATTTGGTGTACTAATTTTTCTTCATTTTAAAGGGGGATGGCCCGATTTAAGGATATGAAGTTTCATCTTGATAGATTGGCCTTCACTCCAAAACACCATCTGTAAAGTTTCGCGCCGATATTTCAATCCGTTTTGATGAGAGAGCTAAAAAGGTAATTTTGTAAGCCCCATAGAGTACTGTGTAAAATTAATATTGGTCAACCAAAATGGGGCACATTTTCGCTCGTAACTTTCAAACCAAACATCCTTTGGCTCTAAGATTTCATAGGGTAAATGAGAAAAATAGTAGGTTCTTCTGATACTAAAATGTTGACCACTTCCGGTAAAATCTGGAGCTTCTGGGGACGAGGCTATTAGCGACCGGGCCATGGACCTTTAACTTCTATTGCCATTATCTTTTAAAGATCCCAATTCATCATTGCTTCATAGTGCACAGAATTATTAAATGACTCAAAATCCTTTATCTCAAGCTTCTATATTAACAAATGCTGACAAAAAAAAACAATCTTTTGGCCCCTCAATATCCAGAGAGTTCTCAACACATGAAATTAAATGGATGTGCCACCAACATCGGCATCTTTTTAGCCGTCTGGTGTATAAAAGGGCCCCTTTCGTAATCCAGTCTTTTAAATGTTGGGGTTTAAAGTAGACTGGAGCAGAACAAACTTCCATGATGTTACTAAAATGTTTGGAAAATTTGGGAAAGAAAATTGTATATTTACCTGAATCTTAGGTATAACTACAGCCCGTCTCAAAAAAAGTGGTACAATCAGAAAAAAAAATTGGTTAAATATGAAATTTCAAAATAAGTCATTCTTACTTGGCATAAAGAACAAAGACCAGGCTTTCCAATGGTGTTTGTTTTAACTTATTTGCTTTTGTCAATCCAAAGATATAATCAATTTACTGCGATACACCAAAATCTTTTAAAAATTTTATGCATGGGCAGAGTTGTTTCACGCAGTTATGCCATGCTCTCTTGAAGCGCACAGAAGATTGCAACTTGACAAAAGAAACAAAACACAGATTAAAGTAAACAAAGGAAGTCTAGTTTCATCGACACAAGTTTTTAATAGTCAACATAATCAGTTCAATGATAAATATCTTCTTTTCATAAATAATAAACAATACAAATATTTATTGCACGTCAATGGAGCTTTGAATTTATTTCAAAATTGGTATCTGTTAAAAATCATGCCAGATGAAATAAACACTCCAAATCCAAATAAATGGTTTAAAAATATTGCACTATCTTTGTGCATTTAAAGAGACACTGGCACATTTGAAAAATAGTGCGCCCTCAAGATTTTTCAAAATCGATATTTTTGCATGGTTGTAAAGCTTTTATTCACAAAAGCCCTCACCCGAAATGATTAAGACCAAATCAGCTTCCTTATGGGTAAACAGAACGATTTTATAATTTAACGTCGCCGGCGACGTTAAATTCAGCAGGCGACGAAAATGGCGTTAACACAAGAACACGCACGCTGTATGCATGTTTCCCATGCTACGAGTCAAAAATATTCATGTAATATACACATTTGTTGATTAAAGTTATGGAAAACTTAAAAGTTGGCCTACAAATTACCTGGATGTTTAATCCTCATATCAATGTCCCTATCTGTTTTGGGGTATGTTATTTTTATGTGTAAAATGTATCTCTGTTCTTCCAATGGCCTAGACTATCATTTGAGAACAAATTGAAGAAATTTCATATTTTGTGAAAATGTGCCAGTGCCGCTTTGATATTGTTGAAGTCAATAAAAATTCGAATTTGGAAGCAAAGTATCAAGGTGTTGGTAGGAATTTGCGTTTCATGATACTTCAAGACCACAAACACTCTCCTCCAGGTTGCTGTACGCTCTTCTAACAAACAATAGTATGTCGAATGTTATTTACTTTATCTTAAAGCCAGAACTTTCTGATCATAACTTCCACCATTACGTAACTGTTTTCGTATCTTTTAGAGTTTCCTTATAAGGTTAATCCCTTTTTAAAGAATTTCATATCTGTTCAAATGTGAATAACTTATGTTTAACTAATTCTTTCACCGTTTTCACTCAACCAGAAAGTGGCACAAACTCGATTTTTGTGTTCCGCAGTAAACTGGAGTTATCTCTCGATTGAAACAAGCAAATGAGATGAATCAAAAAATGCTGGAAAGCCTGGTCTTTTCTCTTTAATATGATGTACAAAACAACTTACTTATTTTGAGATATAATATTGAAAAAAAATCGGTTTTTGATTGTACCATATTTTTTTAGACAGGCTGTATAGGTTTCATTTTCCAAAAGAAATTATTACAGATGTGGGACCTGCTTGAGGCATGTTCCATACCAAACTAAACTTGACGTCACAGGGCAGGGATCAATTTTGACAAATATTCAATCAAGATTTTTCTACACTGAATAGTTTTAATTATGCTTAATTCAAACCAAACATTCCAGGGAGACACTTCCAATCCGCCCTGAAAATATTCAATTTGTGATCGTCACTAATTGCTTTTCCCCCTCTGTAAATTAAAATTGCCTGCATTTCCGTACATTCCAAAATTGGCAGTTTTATAGCATACATCAATGTTGCAGAGCTCTATCATTATTGCAATAAGTCTACACTGGTTGATTTGAAACAAATTCTATTTTTTTTAAAGAAAAAGTAATCAGTTTTGTTTCATAATTGGTACAATGCAGTGCCGATAATAAATTATTCTTTGGTGCAGTACAGCATTAATGAGCGAGGGAGAGACAATCAATTCACTGTTACTATGGATGAGTTGTTAATGGAAAACCTGAAATTGTATATTCAGTCTGAATTCAAAACCATATTCTAAGATCAATACTGAATCCAGGAGAGGGTATGAGGGCAGAATACACACAATTTTAGTTTTCATTGCTGTTTTCATCTTAGGCATAATAGTGAAATGCCAAAAGAAAATGTACAATTATAGTTGAATTGCAAAAGAAACTAAAGATGGTGTTATGTACCAAATCAACACAAGTAATTTTTGCAGGTTTCATTTCATAGTATCTAAATTTCAAAACTGAATTTCATATTTGGTTAACATTTTGAAAG
>JAMKCH010029619.1:0-34955 GCA_023653785.1 Ophioderma brevispina
TCTTCAAAAAAATGTGCTAATATTGCTTTAAGGCAAATCTTCATGTCTTAAAATCACAGCTCCAATTTAGCACTAGTCCGACAGCCATTTCTATTTGTTAATACATCATGCAACTAATAAATGCTGGCGGGCAAGCTGTAAAGTCAATGGTAAAACACAGGAACCTAGGCCAATGGCAAAGCTGGCCTTGCGGGCAAGTGAGTTTGTCGTTAATATCAAACTTTGTCACTTTTATTACTTTTTATTACTTTTTGGGCTCAAAGTGAAATTAGCAACTTTGCTGAAGCATAATTGTTCATATAAGAACAGCATCATAAAAAATTTGAGTTCGGTCTTATATCTTCCAAAAATCATCAGGCTCTGCTTCTTAATGGAAGGGTGAAAACTCTCAGAATTCTTCACAACAAGGTTTTTTATCAAACATAATTTGATACATTTAAATATGTCACTGCTTCCATATATAATTAAGATTGTGTCTCGATTTAATTCACTGACTAAATTACATCATAAATCATTAAGTAATATATTGATTCTATTCCTTGCCCTACCGGATAACAGACCTTGGCTAAACAATATCGACATTGATTGTGCCGGCCTCTCCCTGGCCTAGCCAACACACTGATCACAGCCTTAGAGCCCGAGGGCCACCGTCGACGCATTGTTCCATGTGACTTTTTCCGAGCCCGTCCCAAATTTATTTCCGAACATACAGTACTAATTGCCTTGAACTGGGGCACGTCTTCTTAACCCTCACTAGAAAGTCTGAATAATCATTCATATGTACCCCCTTGAAACAATATTTCACGAGCAATAATAAACAAATATCAGGAAATCTGTTCACAAATTGTTTGATTTTAATTTCAAACAATCATCATTTACTAAATAAATTTTAAGATAACACTTGCATGTGCTCTTAACACTTTCTGATTTCAGTTTCCCCATTCCGTGTGAAAGAGTTAAAAATAGAGGATGGATCTTGTGCTCGCAACTTCAAAAGTCTCCTCGGGGCGCACAAGGAAATGAAAATAAATTATTTCTGAAAGTGTGCTCGGGGGGATTCTTTTTCCTTCTTTAACAGATGAAAATTATCAGCGGGGATGTGGAGATGATTCCTCTGTTACTGTAAAAATGTTCCCCGCTTAACATTTTAGGTGTTAGAATTTAATTTCAAACCCTAATTTTGTTCAATTTTAAAACAAATCAAGTTTTACACTTCTGCTATCTACTGTTGACAGCACCAGCAGTATATGCCTCAGTTCACTTATAAATTCAAGTAATTCGACATAATTGACATGAACTCATGACTTTAGACCCCACCCTTATTTTGCAACCTTTGGCATGATTACATTATACCCTTCTGTATCATGTGCTTTATTCTATTAAGAGCATAAAGCACATGATACAAAGTAGGTATAAATGTTATAATGTGCTTTATTCTATTAGGAAAATAAAGCACATGATACAAGTATCATAATTTTTATTGACATAATTGACATGACCTCATAAGACTTCAGACTCCACACTCCACACAGGGTATAATGTAATTATGCCTTAACCTTTAATTCCAAACAAAGATACCTTTGTCTTAATGGGAATCCCCCATCATACCTTGTTGGATAAATGACATGTTTGTTTTCTAAAAGGACACACTATTGGGTTATCTTATATGGTGTTCACCATAAATGACCTTTAACCTCACCCTTAACACAGCCCTTCAATTCCCCTCACGAACCAAAATCAAACAGTTTCATGAGAATTGGCTATTCCTTGCAAAATTAATGGCATCAACAACAATTTTTTTTTGTTTGGGGTGGGGGTCAAAATTACCATACTATATGTAATAAATGACCTGAGGCTGTGATCTTTTTTTAAATAAAGGGGGGGGGGGGTTAAAGGGGGATGGCCCAATTTAAGGATATGAAGTTTTCATCTTGATAAATTGGCCTTAACTCCAAAAACCCTATCTGTAAAGTTTCGCGCTGATATTTCGATCCGTTTTGATGCGAGAGATAAAAACGTGATGTTGTAAGCCCCATAGAGTACTGTGTAAAATTAATATTGGTCAACCAAAATGGGACACATTTTCGCTCTTAACTTTCAAACCAAACATCCTTTGGCTCTAAGATTTCACAGGGTAAATGAGAAAAATAGTGATTTTCTTCCGATAGCAAAATGTTGACCACTTCCGGTATAAAAATCTGGGGCTTCTGGGGACGAGGCTATTACGGGCCATGGACCTTTAATAGGTTATTTGTTCAGTTATTTTTTATTGCAAACCATATAGCCAGATCTGTCTGGGCATACCTGATGCTCCTACACAAAAAAGATAAATGTTTGAACAGGTTTATTTCACACATTTTGAGATGGAGAGATGCAATTTCTACAAAAATCTACACTTGTCTACACTGGTTTTAGCTCAACTTTAATTTGACAACATAATGGGTGAGTTGTGCACATATAGCCAGTTTCAGGCCGGCAAACCTGCCGCCAATTTACTGTGATGACTCGGTTTCAGATAAAAAAATACTACCACCATAATTATGAGTTATCTTAATATGCAGCCACATGTAGCATCACGGTTACCGTATTGTTCCTAATAAATGCCCCGGGGGCGGTGCATTTTTCAAAAGTGGGGGCGTTTATTAAAGTCAAAATGGAAAGTCAAAAAATCCCCGCAAAAATCACCTTACCCAGTTTATAAAAGGATGTTCAGTGTGCATGCCTGGGGATTTCAACCCAGGGCTATTATAATCAACACGTTGGTCCAAGTTTTGATGTGCCGTGAAGAAGAAAGCATTGATCACAACAGTAAAAAAAAAAAAAAAAAAAAGTGCGACAAGTAAATTTTACAAAATCGTACAAAAATTAGCCCTCAGAAGACATTTAAAGCATATAAAACCCAAAATTTTCAGGGGGCTTCGCCCCCTCGACCCCCACCGGGGCTTCGCCCCTGGACACCAACAGGGGCCCTAAGGCGGGCCCCTGGACCCTACCCATTTTCTGTCGGTTGAGATGCGACACTGGCCCCCCAATATGAAAATCCTAGCTACGCCACTGGGTAGACCCATGTGGCATGTGTGGGAAGAAGGTAAAAGCAAATTTCACATCAACAGACACCATCACCAACAACAACAACAATAAACAGTGGACAAAGTGATCTCTATACATCTTCCTGCCTTAAAGGCAGGCAACACAAAAAAATACCGTATTGTTCCTAATAAACGCCCGGGGGGCGGTGCATTTTTCAAAAGTGGGGGCGTTTATTAAAGTCAAAATGGAAAGTCAAAAAATCCCCGCAAAAATCACCTTACCCAGTTTATAAAAGGATGTTCAGTGTGCATGCTGGGGATTTCAACCCAGGGCTATTATAATCAACACGTTGGTCCAAGTTTTGATGTGCCGTGAAGAAGAAAGCATTGATCACAACAGTGATTATGATACGGATTACGACAGTCCCAGCCATTAAATCATGTGATTTAGGTAAGCTTAACTCATTTTCTTGAATTGTTTTATCAAAAAATCACAGGGGGCGTTTATTAGAGCAGGGGCGTTTATTAGGAACAACACGGTATGTTAGAAGTAAAATATTAGTATGCATTTCCTGTAAAACATTCCATAAAAAATATCATAAATGGCATGGCATCAAGTCCAATCAAGTGGATAAAATCATAAACCAGGCATAAAAATGAACTTTGGCAAAATAAATGCTAAGAGTAGGAAAATAGAAGAGTAGGTAAAAATATCCAAAATTGAGCTGCCAAATAAATTCAAGCAACAAAAAACCCTAAAATTAGGATCTAACCTGAAAATTCTCATGCCTGATACAACAGCTGATAGAATCAGGGCACTGCAGTGCGTAGCGACACAGATACATTGTGCATTCAAATTGAGTATGGTATCTCCCCTGCGGGTATTGTGATAAATGGAGTGGACAATATTTCCCTTCTGTAATAATGACCCACATTCGGCATGGATTCAAACCACATATACATGTACATGAAGGCTATAACAAGAATGAAGTGGGCTATGTGCACTAATGCATTAAGGCCATAATTTGTTTCCTTTGGTCATCAACTTTAATCACCCTAAATATGGTCACTTAATGACTTTGACATATGGGGCATGGGATGAACATAAATTATTATCCATAAGTGTCAATTGAATCATAAGCAGTATTCCATCACTTTCTAAATTATCCAAATTCTGGCCTGAGTTTTTCTAATCTACTATATGTCACAATTCATAATGGTAAAGAAATCAATTCGTCATGTTCACATTATTTTCAAGACATGCCCCAGTCTGATTTAAATTACCACTAAATAAATTGCTTTACAGAGTGATTGCAATTAATTTCTTTTCACATGAGGGGTCATCATCAAGAGAATGGCTATTATGTACAAGGTGTTAACTAACACTAAAAGGTCACACTCTGTGTGTCTATTAATCAATCAATTAATCAACCAATCAATCGGGAGGGTTAAAGGCACACAAATCATGTGCATTTTATGTAGATTGTGCACAATAAACTCCATTTTCCTAATTCCCAGCTGACATTGGTCTAAGGCAAGCAGATCAGATCACAAATTTGAAGTGATCGCACCAAAATAAACATTTGTTTCTAATATCCTAATTTTGATATATAGCATGTAGATCCAAATTTAATGGTTCATTTTCCTTTGTAGTCATTTTTCTAAGTGACACTACCATTACCACATCTCTGAAACCGTACATCCATTTAGGATGGGGATTTCCAGAGAAAATGCACACTTTTCAAAATAGGCCCTCTTTGGCAATGAGTGATGCAAGCGAAATTGTAAACTTAAGATTTCTTTAAAGTCAGCGATCCACCCAAAAGAGTTAAAATTATGTTGAATTTGAAGATCTGACTGTTTCAAATTATACTGTTTTTAGTTAGATTCCCAGTCATTTTGAAAATCTCCCAAAAAGTTAAAAAGGGACAGGCTGTCATTAATCTAATGGCTTCTACTCTAGCCTCAAGTTGCACCTAGAGAAAAGCAGGTGGTAATTTCGAGTATTCTGTATTTTTTTAATTTATCAATCAAGCATCATGGTTGTCATTGGAGTGTTCATAGTTTTTCCACTGCTTTCTGTTTATTCTCTTCTTCTGTGTTGTTGAGTACTTTTTGGGTTAGCCACCTTTGTAGTGTCACATGCCACTGTGTGGTCTATCCCCGCCAGCTACTTTTGCCTGCCCCTTTATGTTTTGTTCCTCTAGTGCAAATGCTGCGGATACCTTGCAGCTTGATGCTTTGTATTATTCTGGGTGGGTATCTAATTAACATATTAGTGCCAATTTAAGGATTTATCCCTTTTACGTATGTTGTATGTTTTATGCTGGATATAAATGAAATGAAATGAAATTTGCAGGGAATAGCTTAACAGGTGACGTACATTTTGTAGAATTATTTCCATTCAATACGTGTGGCAGTTAAGTGTCCGTACGGAAGTAATGACTACAATCGATTTTTACCTCTTAGGTGCTGTTTGTCTTCCGCTTGTAGGTTTATGTTACGGATATCATCTTGTACAGGACAGACATAGACCTGATTCTTGATGTGTTTTTTTTTTTTCAATATTTTGATTTAGCAAATCACCGATGGTGCTTTTAAAGGTCCATGCGATCTTAGCCTCCTTGCCAGAACCCCCCAGATTTTACTTCAAGGGACAAAATTTGGTGTCTGAGAAAAGCTAACTATTTGTCTCATTTAGCTTAAGACTATAAGGCATTTTTGTAAGATTATGAGCAATAGACCAATAATTAATTTTACACAAGACGGCTACACTTCAACAAAACCAAAATCATTGTTTTTAGCTCATACATCAAAAGGGATTGACATATTAGCGTAAAAACTTGGGTGGGGTGGGTCATGGTTATCTAATTAGTGAAGGATGAAAACTTTATAAATCGGGTTATCCTTTAATGTTGGATTTTGCTTCTACATTGGAAGTTTCATGATTTAAACAAGGAGTGTTAAGACCATCTTATTTTTTTTTTAATTTCCTCAGTACTGAAAGAATACCATCCTCAATGCAAAACAAACAGATGTTGTTTATGTTTTAGAATTGTATTTTGGTTGTTTTCTTTTGGGGTCAAATTTATTAAATTTGTTGTTTCCAGCACTTTTTTCGGGGCGCCTACGGGCGCAACTATTAGCTTGGCTTTGGAAACTGTTACGGCGGTCGAGTAAGTACAAGGGATGCGGCCCGTAGCGATTGCGGCCTTCTTTTCCGTGTTTGCGGCACCGATAGTACCCGACAAAAACGTTCAATTTTCTCGCTAGGTTCTAAGGTTCAGACCCAATTACGATTAATATTCAAAACCAAACATAGTAAGAGACCTCGATGCAAAAAAAGATCCATAGAACCCCTTCGTTTTCCGTAGATAACGTTAAGCGCTCGAGCAGGCTAATATCAAATGTCGTTCGCAGTCTGTGACACAGACTACCACCACTGTTCCGGACGCCGTAATGAAACTGTAAGCCAAATTTGGGGATTTCTATGTTTTACATCACGCTATATGGTTACCATAGCGGGATGTTCCAAAATATGGTGGAAAATATTTGAGGGAGTTGCTCGAGATTACCAGATGACTAAAAATTGATTTTTCGGCATAGATTTAATCCAGAAGAAGTTCTCCATTTTTTCTTGCGAAATTTAACGGAATATTTTTCAGAACACTCTATAATGGAATTCTCCACGTAAAAACACGCATATTGGGTCATGTCAATGTGACCTCGAGCGGTCTTCTATCACCTTGTGACCAATTGAGCAGATTACAAAATGATATAGTCGGTTCATATGTGGCCACAGTGGGTCTAAGGGGCTGAAACCATGCATTATTTTCCCCCCGTTGGTCCTGGTTCGAAAATCGGTCAAGGAATTGTGATTTTTCATTGTTGTTATTTTTTTTTTTTTTAAGGTGTTGTTTTTTGAGATGTTTGTACCAGGAAAGATGTGCAGTTGTTTTGTTTTTTTTTCTCCCTTTTCCCTTTGTTCTTTTTTAAAAACTACACAGATTAAATTGAATAACGAAGTTGGGAGAAAAAAAGTAGGCCAAAATGAAAATAATTAATAATTACAACTGACAAAATTAAAATGGAAACAAAAGAAAATAAATTTAGATATAAATAAAATAAAAATTCAAAAGAATTAACAATGGAACAATGAGTGAAAATAAAAGAGGAAACGCTAATTACAAAAAAAAAGAACAGGACAAATAACAAAGTAAGATTTTAAAAGAAAAACATATTAACTTCAAAAATTAATGAAAAATACAAAAATTAAATAAGCAAATAATTAAAAACCAAAGTAATGACCAACAGTAAATGTAAAAAATAATCAACAAATGCAACTAAATGACAATAACCAAATAAAACAAAGTACTAAAAGAAAAAGGAACTAATAAAAATAAAAAAAGCGGTTAAAATAATATTATTGTCAGAAATTTCAGTATAACTGTTTACGTCCATGGTATAAGATGGGTTGTATAAACATGAATTATATAAGTCTAACACCAGACTTTAAACGTTGATAATTTAAAGACACTATCAGTGATTTGCTTAAATCGGCAATCGAAAAATCATCAAAAAATCAGATTTTTACATGTATGTAAAACAAGTACAGGTATCTAACATACCCTGCAAATGATAAGACCAGAAGCAACCTAATAAGGACAGAATCGGAGAATTTGTCATTACTGTCCGTTTCGGACACTTACTACACACGTATTGAATGGCGAATCGTATCTTGAACACTGCCGTTTTCTTCATTTTCTTCTTGGTCAATTCTAACGCGTGGAAAAGGTAACTATGATAATTCCTACAGACTTGTCCCTTCACTTTGACCTATTCCTCTGCCATTTCAAATATTTTTCAATCACTGATAGTACCTATTACGGTAATATTTCCGTCAAAACTCACATTTATTCAATAAGAATATTGTAAGCTCGATCGCAGCGTCATGATCAGAGAGCATTGGTAGGATCTCTAAAATTGTCATTATTACCACTAAGTAAAACCCCCTCAGCCACAAAAATAATGTTTAAAATGAATCAAACGACATGGCCCGGATATTATGGGAAGACTCAAAAGTTATGATCTGTATTTAAGATTTGCAAAAATATGACGTTAAACCAAATAATGAAAGTTTTGACAAAATGAAAATTCGGGGTTGGGCGGGTAACTGGAAACTAATCTATCCAATTCCATTGGCCTAATACAAAATTTAATACCAAAATAATGTAAAAAATAATAAACAAAAATGCCCAACTAAATACACAAAAATACCGTTGATAAACTATAAAGCAAGGAGTGTTTGTCTTCATGAGAGACACAGGCAGAGTTTAGTTACCTCAAACTATTAAATAACAACAGCAATACTAAATTAATGAAACTTGAGCATAAATACGCAACAACGTTATTAAGTAATTAAAGTTAAAAGAATTAAGAATAATCAAATATCGACTACGAACAAAAATTAATGAACATAAATAAGCATTTAAATGAGCAAAATATGACAAAGTATTAAAACTAAAAGAATACATATTAGGCCAACAAAAAATGTTTGTCTCAAGCTGACGCGCGCGCGTTTGTAAATTTTCGCCGAAAATGGAAAAAGTATTGCGAACTTTTTTTTATTTTTTTTTTCAAAAAAAAGTCCATGAACCTCCAAATATTTGTTGAAAACTGGAATGGTGGAAAATGCACCGATTCACGCAATCTCGACTCTCGGCGGTGACTGAACTATTTTTTGTACTTTGCGTGAGTCATAGACGATACTTACTGGCCACCAGCGTGCGAAGGAAAACACTCCACCCCCCAATAAATGGCAATATACTTACTCTCCCGTTAAAGTTTGCAGGGCTCATAACGGGTGGAAACAGGCACTAAAGTGGCTTGTAGCGTCGCATAGCGCAAACCAATTGATGACCCCCCCATGCCATTAAATTACATATTAAAGTTTTAAATCGATGTCAACCATTTGATATATGATGCCTTGCAAAATCTTGCCGCTTCAGTTCACAATCGCGCATTCAACACAGGTAATTTTCGTGTATTTCAATGCGGCACTTTATTTACTGGTGTGCGGGTCATAGGTCAATTGCAACGTCGCGAATAGACCTGTGCTTCGGAAAGTAACGATGGATACAGATATTCTCAAAGTTAAAGTTGAATCTGCAAAAAAACTATAAAAAAAGGGATCTTCCACAAAAATGATAAGAACAAAACTCTTAAAGATATGCAATTGAAATCATGGTTTTGGGGGAATTCCATATGTGGATCTGAGGCAGGAAATCGCTGTGTGATACTGCCATGACTGCAGACTTCGATACCATGGTGGATGTACAAGCACGGTGAAAGTTGACGATCATTGGGTGCATGCACATTGAATTTTATTGCGGAGCCACAAGAGTGAAAATTAAAAAAAAAAAAAAATACCGCAACCGCATTACTTTTCAGCCATCATCGCTTGAGACCAACTATTTTTTTTTTTTGGCCTTAATTGAAGACGAAATAAAAACCCGAATATTAAAAATGAAAAAAAAGACAAAAGACATTAAAAAAGAAATACGAAGAAACATGTTTTTTAACACATTATCAAAATAAACATATAGAAATGTGACCAAAATAGCGGACCCAAAATAAACAGAAGAGTTAATTAATAAATTAAAAAAAAGAAAAAAAGTGGAGAAAAATGATCAACAAACAAAAATATAACACTCAATTCCTTATAAAAATATAGAAAAAATATATTGTTTTTTTAAGTTTTTTTTTTATTTTTTTACTTGGTGCAAATGAGAACTGAAATGGATGGGTTGTGTTGGTGGAAGGGGTGATTGGCAAACACCCTGTATAATTGGAATCCTGGCGCTGTTCCGCACGGAACCAAACAACCCGAACCTTGGTACCCCCGCCGCAAAACCGCGAAAGCGCGAAACCGCGAAATTTAGTTTTTGGGGCATGGGTATGCCCGATAGGCGTAAAATGAAAAAGCTCCTTCTTTACCATTTTATGCAAATTGAGGTCCTTCATTATACCAAATTCTATAAAGAGTCGTGGTCTCAACCATTTTATATTATATTAAGGCCCCACTTGGATCATAATTCAACATAACATTCAAATCTGGTGAACTTAAACTAGGCATTCTTTTTTATCGATTTTGTGGTTATAAATCCACGATAGCGCAGAAAACAGCCAAAAATATCGCAAATGTATGCAAATTAGGCCATATTTATGCAAAATATTAATTACTGATGGCAACATATATGTAATTATTGAAGTCTCACCTGTATTGTTACTCTAAATAACCTTTCCAATTTGGTAAACTTGAACAAGCATTGATTTTTTGTGCAATTTTAATAGCGGTGTATAAAATCAAAGGTGCACTTATGATACCTAAGTTGTACATAAGGTCAAAAAGCTCATACCAAGTCAAATTGTTTGTGAAGTCACAATGTAAAATACGCTGAAAATGTAACATTGAATTATGGAAATTATGCTATTCAATTAAAACCAAAACTCCATTATGGTTTACAAGCACACCTTCATTTGTTTCTGAAGTCAAGGGTCACTATCAAGGGCAAAGGTCATGTAAAAACCTTGACCACAACAAAAGGCAACTCTCAAATCCACCCATCAGCTGTTTCTGACAAAACAGTGCCCAATAAACAAAATCCCAGCTCCCTAAAAATGCTGAAATAAACCATTTCCAATTCTTATTAAGTGCAACAAAAGATTAATAAAACAACAATATTGTCTTGTATAGTTTCATGTATACACACTTAAACAATTTCCTGTTACTTGTATTGGCGACAAAAATTAAAGCTTTCCTAATTTCCTTATATTTCCTATAATAAGCTAATTTGGTATTGGCTCCTATACAAATTGCAACTTTCACCAAAAACTAAATGTACATACTGTGATCTGTATTTCAATATATCTATTTTTTTATAAATTATTTCAAAAACTTTTGTACTAAAATCGTTGCAATAAAAACTCGCGAATTCAATCTGATATGGTGTATTCTTCTTAAAAAAGTATTTCCCAAACCAACATAGACAACCCAAACAAAGACTCACTTCCTTGGGGCGCCCCTTTCCTTTTTAAAGGAATTTTTATTTAAGCAAACATAAAATTGTAAACAGTATAAGTAAAACAGTGTTTTTAAGTGGAAAAAATTATTCCGTCCAGGACCTTTAAAACTTGATTTCCGCTCTGTTAATTGGCCAGTGATTGAGGCCAGAAGTTTTCTTACATTGCGGAAATTCCACGAAAATCACAGAAATTTGAGGTTAAAATGCGAAACGCCCAATTTTTGAAAAAAAGGAAAAAAGTAAACAACATAAATTACTTCACTTCCTAAGGTAAAATACTAAGAATCTACAATTGGATTCATATAACCGTGTTGTTCCTAATAAAACGCCCCTGCTTAATAAACGCCCCCTACGATTTTTGGCTAACAACCCAATTCAAGGAAAATGAGTTAGACTTACCTAAATCAAAATGATTTAATGCGGGAATGTCGTAATCCGTATAATAATCGCTGTGTGAAATCTGTAATTAGTTTATTTAGTATGGAACTTTGACTCGGGAGGTGCGAAAACAGCGTCCCTGCTAGTTCTTTTGGTATTATTGGTAATCAGCGAAAATAAAGCGTGTTGTAAGGTGATTTTTGCAGGAAATTGTGACTTTCAATTTTTTTCAATGTAATAAACGCCCTCCCTTTTGAAAAATGCACCCCCCGGGGCATTTAGTGGAAAAAAAGACGGTAATTAAACAAAATGTGCAGTTTTAACACAATGCCATGACCCCTATCGATCTCCAAATACTGCATGGACTTAAAATTTGACAGACTAATCAGAAGGGATAAAAGACAATTGCTAGATGTCATGCAATAATGTTATGTACTATTACACACAGAAAGTACTGTGGGTCATTTTGATTTAACGCGGGGGAATATTTTTGCCTTTTAAATAATAGTATCAAAATAGAATCTAATTTTGGTGATTAAAACCACCAAAGCTAAATAAAAATGAGAATATAAAGATAGGATTTGTTTTGCCTATCCATAATATGGCATCATATTGGATGGATTAGTTCATATCTGATCATGCCACTACTCAAAATAATGGAGTATTAACTTGCCCTCCAATATGACATGATATTAGATAGGGCCCCCAAAGCGACAAAATCCTATCTTTTATTCTCTACATACTTATTGCAAGCTTATTCAGTCTATTTTGACTGCATAATCATTAAGATTTATGGATCCTTTACCCCTAGATTGTGGTTGATGGAAATTTGGTAGAATTCAAGCACATCTATAGACACTTGATGAAGATATTTTGTGTGTTTATAATTATAGCCTACTGCTTAAAAACCACAATGTGTAGTTATCATAGACTGACATTTTGACTTCATTCGCCTTTCATGTTAATGCTGTGCTAATGTATACTGTAAAAGCCATGTGATGCCGAATAATATGTACAACAGCTTGTTATGCTATTCTATGACAACAATTTAACATAATTCATCCACCCACCGTAATGTAATACTAGCCAACTGCCTGTTTGAGGTGTGTGACTGTGTGTGTGTGACGGGGGGTATGTGTGTGTGTATGTGTGTGAGGACTATGTATGTATGTTGGTGGTGTGTGTGCGTGTGGTGGTTTGTGTGCATAGTGTGCATGTTGTTATTCGTGAGGTGTTGTACAATGCATTTTTTAATGGTTGGACCACTACTGGAAGGACTATCAAAAAAAAAAGATCCAAGTTCAAAATATACATGTATTATGAAAACACGTTTTGGACACCTTATTATGGATAGCCCCAGTAAACCCACAAACCCATGTTAGAAGGTTTAATGCCATACATGTAATAATGCATGTACTTGTACATAACATGTGGAACTTGTTTGATCTATCCATGGGTGTCTATTTTTCCAAAAAAAATTGAATGAGGTCCCTTCCTTGCCACATTTTATCCCACATTCTTCCCCAAATTTAACATTGATTCCAATCCACTTAAGCATCAAATTTTTCCCCAAATGAATTATACAGACTCCCCTCACAAAACCTATTCCCCACTCAGGAGGAATAACAGAAAAATTAGACACTGCGGAATCTATTCCATAAATAAAATAATTTCCCACATACAAGTATATATGCCTCACACATGGCAACTAAACCTCCCAAAAGATTAGCAATCCAGTGTGGGGAAAAGGTGGGGTTTTCCCTTAACTGTTTTATTTTTTCTCAGTTTCAGTCAAAATAGAGTATGAAACTGCTCTGCTCATAACTGTTTTTACATGAAATCTTCACTAGTTAGGCCTAGGCCTATTCATCTACAGTTTTCAAACAAATGGGTTCAAAAACAAACTTTGATTTGATCGATATTTGTTGTAAAATAAAAAAAAATGTGACAATTAAATTTGCATTCTCCAAGAAGGATGTATGCAGCAAATAAAAGCGTGGAAGCTGTGGGTCATTTGGGGAGCCTTACACAAGTATGAATCCAACTCAATTTTTTCCAGAAAAAAAAAATCATGAATGGGTTTGGGTTTTAGAATTAGAAGCGCCTTTTTTTTTCCAACAATAAACATTTTCATTTGTGGAAACACTATACAGACACTTTGTTGTAAGGAGAAATGGAGAAAGAAATGGTTATTTAGGTGACTGAGGCAGTAAGTCCCCATATTGGACAAGTCAGATGGTGTGGTAACAACTCATAAATATGCATTTGGCTTTCCAAACCAATATTTATTGATTTTTAATATAATTTTATTATCAACAAGTACAATGATCACGTTTTAAATAGCATTTATAATTGTGTAAATCAAAGATTTAAACTGCTATATTTTAAAATCAATTTAAAATCAACTTCTGACATGAAACCTTGAATTTCTGTTTTTCTTCTGAAAAAGAAGAACAAATCAGATACAAGATGGGACGTAGCCCAACCATAGGTTTAAAAACCCCAAGGCAAAAATTCCCCATCTATTTGTTAATTAACAATCCATGTAGGGATTCAAGGCACTGGTACCAGTAACAAATCGTGAAACAATTCAGCCCTCAAAAATTTCCAAACTTGTGACGCTTATGATATCACAGTCAAGGTGAACTGACTGATATGGGCTCACCTATGAGGGAGGGATTGGCGCTTGTTATAGCCCAATACACTTCTCATCCCTATGACCCCGATTTTTATCGTTCACTTTGTGGAATTATCCTCGGCACTCTCCTGTCAAGCCGGGCTGGCTTCCAAACCCCGGGACGGCTTAATTTGATGCAACTACTCAGCATCAATTCAAAGTGATTGAAGTAGTAGAAGGTTGATGATGAAATGATGCGAGCACAGCCCAAAGTTTGCATTGTGTGTTCTTATCTGTGGAATAATCTCAAAATGCAGTATCTGAAAATCTATTAGGGGAAAAGAAACACTTCAAAGAGGTTTCTAAAGACACTATCAGTGATTTGCTAAATCAGCAAATCAAAAAAATCATCAAAAATCAGATTTTGCATTTATGTAAAAGGGACATGGTATCCTAACATACCCCTGCAAATGATAAGACAGAAAGCAAGAAGCAACCTAATAAGGACCAAATCAGATATTTTAGCTTAGGTCCGGAACGGACACTTACTACAATACGAAATTGAATGGAGAATCGTATCTTGCAACACTGCCGTTGTTTGTTCCTTTTCTGTTAATTTAACAGCTGAAAAGGTAACTTATGAGAATTCTACAGACTTATCCTTCACTTTGAGCTATTCCTGCACAATTTCAAATATTTTCTCAAATCACTGATAGTGTCTTTAAATGCTGTGGTTTGTGTTTTATTTTCAGAAAACAGATGCCATCAGAATTCTAAAGAAATAGCAAAGTAAAGCATAGTTAAAGGCACTAACAGTGATTCAGCATGGGAACAATTTCGGTTTTGTTAATTTACCTTAATTAAAGATAGGTCAGAAAAAAAAACATGTATTTTTTTTCATTATATGAAAACTTAGAAAAAAAATAGCAGTATTAACACACAATAAGAAGCCCCATTCGACATGCAGTGCAATATTAAAAATATAAGCATTGGACTTAATGTCAAATTATGCCTTATGACTACTATTACTATACTTGTAGAGTATGTTATCTACCTATACACCAAAATATGAAATAAATCAATTTTTAATGATTTTTTTTTTTTACCTTTTCTGTTTTTTTGAATCACTGATTCAGTGTGGCCTATACTAAGTGATTTGTCTAAAAGCAACCATCAAGCTGAACTTCCTATTCAAAATTTCATAAATACCATGAAGATCCTTCTTGGTAATTTATTGCGCCTCTCATATCTATTAAAATAAAACAATACAGTTCCTACCTGTTCCAGCTAATATATGGTCCCTGAACTCCTCAGTAACCACTTTGACCAAACTGATTCGGGACACAAGCTGACTACCTAGCATGCCATGTCTTGCTTCTTTAAAGTTGGCACATTGGTGATGGTGAATTCAAATTACAATGGAAAACATTAATAAATTCCAGTAAATTCCCCAACCATATGACACAATGATCAACCTAATCAATTTCATTTCACCTCAAAGTGATGCATAAAGATCATAGAACTGCAATGTCTATGTCATAATTGGTTGGAATGCTTTGATATGTGTAGGTCAGAATGCTCCCTCCACCCTGTCAAAATTTTCCATTATTAAGTAACATTTGTTTTAGAGGTAGTTGGGAAGCCTTTCTTTTACTCACGCAGTGACCATTAGTGTTTGTGTAAGCATTTTTGTGTGTGTGTGTGCGTGCATGTGTGGTGAATGCATGTGTGTGTATCCATTAGTGGCACAAACAAATCTCATGCCCCACGCCCAGAAATTCTAACGTGCACCCTCATGACGAGATGGTGATTGATTGATTTCCGATCACAAACCCCACACCTCTAAACCACACACCTTACTGCAGTCCATTCAACCTCTCATTGCCTTTGATTCAAGGTGGCTATTTTTGTAGCCATTTGTTATAGAATGCTGCATTGTAACACACTGAAATACACTTTGGAGATAGATGCCTCCTTTACCCATGATATTGATGTCAGATATGCATCAAGAGGATGTGAACAGTGACAAATCAATATGCATGTTCACTCTACATCTCCATTTCAATTCCGTATCACCATTACTACTTCACAGCCAAATAGCTGCACTGCTTGATACATTAGTTTATACAATGACAAAATATTCACAATTCAAAGGCATGGTACATGTATCAATGTACCTATTACTGTCAAATGTTTCTAATGATAATGAACCCTAGTATAATGCTGCCAATTTTGTTTTCCTCCCTCTTCAAAATCTAAGTGCAACATAAGATGTTATACTTGTACTTCAAAGCTATTCTGCAAATTTCAACTATCTTTTCAAATCACTCTGATAGTGTCTTTAAATGCTGTGTTTGTGTTTTATTTTCAGAAACCAGATGCCATCAGAATTCTAAAGAAATAGCAAAGAAAGGCAAGTTAAAGCATAACAGTGATTCAGAATGGCACAATTTTCGGTTTTGTGAATTTACCTATAAAATTAAAGATAGGTCAGAAAAAAAACATGTATTTTTTTTCATTATATGAAACTGAAGAAAAAATAGCAAGTATTACACAAAATAAAAGCCCCATTCATGAAGCATTGTCAATATTAAAATATAAGCCCAATTGGCACTAATTAATGTCAAATTATGCCTTTATGACTTACTTACTATCACTTGTAGGTATGTTATCTACCAAAATCAAAATATGAAAAAATCAGATTTTTAATGATTTTTTTTTACATTTTCTGTTTTTTAAGCACGGATTCAGTGTGGCTCTATACTAAGTGATTTGTCTAAAAGCAACCATCACAGCTGGAACTTCCTATTCAAAATTTATAAATAACAATGAAGACTCTTGGTAGTTGTTGCCCGTCAATTGGCTATTTAAATAAAAACAATAAAGATCCTACCTGGTACAGGCTATATATGTCCCTGAACTCGCGGAACCACTTGACAAACTGATTAGGGACAAAGCTTGGACTAGCCTAGCCATGCCGATGTCTTGTTCTTTAAAGTTGCACTTGTGGATGGTGAAATTCAAATTACATGGAAAAAAATTAAAAAAGTTAAAAAACTTAAAAAATCCCCCCCCCACCTTCCGACACATGATACAACCTATTAAATTTCACCTCAGCAGTGATCGCATAATGTACATAGAACTGCAAGTCATGGTCGTAAGTGTGGAATGCTTTGATATGTGTAGGTCGAATGCTCCATCCACCCTGGTTACATACATTTTTTTAGAGGTGGGTGGGAAAGCTTTCCTTTACTTACCAGTGGACCAATTTTTGTTTGTGTTAGGCATTTGTGTGTGATGTGCATGTGGGTGTGTGCATGTGTGTTGTGTCTGTGTGTGTGTGTGTGTGCATTTAGTGGCAACAAATTCATGCCCACCCAGAAATCTAACGGTTGCAACCTAGGGACCGAGATTGTGGTGGGATTAAGTTTTTCAGGTCGCCAAACCCCCATATAACTCTACCCACACCTTAACTGCAGTCCAAAGGGACAAAATACTTTGGGGCTACGGGGGCATTTGAGCAAATTCTGCCAAAGGAAACCTCTTAGATGCATTTTACCATAGGCCAAAAGTCTCTCACGGGGGGTATTTGTGAAAACTGAGGCTAAAAAAATCGCCCTAGCCTTCGTTTATTTTTTTGCCCTGCTGCAGTCCATTCAACTTCTCTTTGCTGTGATTCAAGGAGGCTATTTTTCTGTACCGTTTTTATATAGAATTGCGGAATGGGTAAATCACACTGGGAAACAATTGCAGATGATGCCTCCTTTAACCTCATGTATTAGATGCCGATAGATATGCATCAAAGGATGTGAACGGTGACAAAGCATATGCAGTTCCACTCTACATCTTATTTCAAATCCGTATCACCATTAATACTTCACAGCCAAATAGAAAACACTGCATGACTTGATACATAGTTATACAATGATAAGATATTCACCAAGTCAAAGGCATGGATATAATGCACATAAGCTGAGATGCTATGAGATAATGAACCTAATGCTGCCAATTTGTTTTTTCAAAATCAAGGCAACATAAGTGGTTTTTAATTGTTAAAATCAAAAATAGCAAATTTGGTCTATTACGAGGACACTGGCACATTTGAGAACTAGTGCGCCCTCTAGACTTTTCGAAATTGATATTTTGCTGGTTATAAAAGCTCTTTTATATACATTATGCCTCATCGAAATATGAAGCCCAAATCAGTGCGCTTATGGTAAACGAACGATTTTTAATTAATGTCGCCATGGTGACATTAATTCAGGCAGACAGCGGAATGGTGTTTAACACAAGAAAGAACACACACACGCAGAGATTGATTCCTACGGTATGCACCTTGTTTGACCGGTCTGCGACTTTGTGATTTAATATCTATGAGTAATAGTCATGATTCATTAATACAACATTTTGTTGAATATAGTACAGCAATAACATAACAAGTTAGTCTACAAATTAACCGGATGTCTTAAACCTGTTATTAATATCATATCTGCTTTTGGGTTATCTTTCTTTATGTGCAAAATACTATCGTATTCTTCAAGGGCCTAGACTTCATTGACGGCAATTGAAGAAATTAATACTTTCAATGCACGTGCAGTTGCCGCTTTTTAATCATAACATTGCTACCTTTAATGTTACAATTAAACACTCCAGTATTCCACCAAATCTGGACAAAAATGTTAGAAACAAATATAAAGTGCATGTCTAATGCATTTGTGTTTACTGCATGCGTGTTTTTAAAAATGTACGTGGCCTGAACTATTATCAGAACAAAATACCCCTTTATGTTGCTAAAAGAAACAATGTCATCAGATGCATGCCACACTTTACGTACAAACCTACGATAATCACATGGCTAGTGACTGACCACAAAAAATTAAATGGTAGCGTTTGTGCTAAATAATATCAGAAAATTCTAAAGCAGAGTTAAACATCAAATTACCGTAATTTAACAAAACGTTATCTGTGGAAGCAGCAGTGTCCCTAAACATTTTGTTCCATATTGAAATGTTTTGAAAACAATGCTTTGACCATATTTCAACAAGAACAATAATGAAAAACTGAACCTCAATCCACTTTTGGTCCTTGCTTATGACCCTTCATAGGTGTTATAATTTCAGTGAAAAATTCCCCTTATTAGCCTGTGTTTACGGGAAGCAAAATGTCTCTTGATTTTTATTTTATAACCCTTCTGACATGTTCAATGCCATCAGTGGGGGATTTTTTTGCACGGGGGAGTATATACAGCAACTGTAACTGCCTGGTTACTGGTTCCCTTCAATCCTTGGGCCAAACATTTGTCACAAATTAATAAACAGTGGTGTAAATGAAAAACTCTTTTACGAAATCTTATCTTCCAAATACACTTTTAATATAAACTGCAACGTTAATATAAAATCTTTTCATCCTTTCGTTGAGTTTTAAATCCGGTTTTGTCCACGGCTAACAGGGGTGCCGGATGCACCTCACTAAGAATACCTCCGTGAGGATTATTGAGCCAAGTCATTTCAAATATATATTTAATATATGAATTACACTGTACACAATACTTTATATGCATCAAATTAGTATGTAAATAAGTTATGAGAAAGAATGTTTGCACAGAATGGCTTTATTAGCTGGCTTCTACCCCCAAGACAAGATTTTGACAAAATTCATGGCTGCATGGTTTTATGTATGCATACGTAAGATTCATCATCCTTATGTCTGGCCTCAATATGATATGCTCAAACAGTATTACCAACAGCATTGATACGAATGCAGATTCATGGCTCCAGATCTATAAATGTACTCATGCCAACAGTTAAAACTTTTAAATTAATTAAATCATCTATGCAGGGCGTGAGTTATCCTATTACCGTGCTCTCTTTTTGGAGACAGCTAATATGTGTGCTTCACAAACAAAACAAACAAGTAAGATGCTCTATTTTTAGCGCACCTAACATCTCTATCTCTCCACTTCTCACATTTTTTCTCTCTGTTCTTCACGCGAACATGAGCTATATCATGTCACCATCTCTTCTATGTATGTCTGTATATCTGTTGGTGTGTATGTCTATGATGTATGTGTCTGTATCTCCCGTATGTATATATGTCTGTCTATGTAGTTCTGTCTTCTCGATTCTCTGTCTCTCTCCTCTCTCTCTCTGCATATAGAGTTAATGAATGCTTTTTTGAAACTATTTTGTGAAGATAATGAAAAATTCACCAAATTTCATTCTCAATAGAAAATGCTCTAACCCAACAAACACACCTAAAGGTAAACTAGGGATAATAGTTAGGTCATTTGTCAAATATACGTAGGCTTTACCAGCTCAGGAGTTATGATTTGAAAGGAGAATGGTCCGATTTAAGGATATGAGAGTTTAAGTTTTTCATCGTGATAGATTGGCCTTCACTCCAAAACCCCATCTGTAAAGTTTCGCCGGTCGATATTTCAATCCGTTTGATGCCCGAGAGCTAAAAAAGTGATGTTGTAGCCCATACGAGTTACTGTGTTAAAATTAATATTGGTCGCACCCAAATGGGGTACATTTTCTTACTCATAAAATTACAAACCAACATACTTTGACCTAAGAAGGAACATGTTCCTTCACTGGTAAAGGAGAAAAATAGACAGCTTTCTTCTGATGAGTCCAAACAAGGGTGCAAAACTTCCCTTCGGTAACATTTTGGTAAATACAATCTGGGCCTTTTGGTCTGGGATGAGGCTATTAGCGATCGGGCATGGACCGTTAACTAGGGCCTTTTGGGCACCTTTGTGAATAGAATTATTTTAGGGAGGTGTGGTTTGGTTGAAATCATGGATAAAGGAAAAAAATCATTAAAGAAGGTTATGTACCTGTAACTTTTCTGGGATTCCAATCGAGGAAGCGATTCTCACGGGATTCTCATAGCACCAAATGAGAACCGATTTTCCCCATGGAATAATGTACCGTATAATGTGAGTAAGTTCAAGTAAAAATTTGATTCTCGCAACCTCTGACGGAATTTGTTATCCCTGTACACTACCCACCCTTGAGGATATAGGGTTAATTCAAAATACTACACTAAGATTCATACTGGTTAAACATCAGTGAATCTTTAAAAAATAAATGAAAAAATGCATTTAGATAAATATAAGCAAAATTAGTTGCTATTATTTACAAACACCAAAGTGACACTGTCATTAATTTGATTGGAGGATTAGAAGTAGAACTGTAGCATATGATGGACATCCACTTATGAGTTACAATATGCTCCATCCACCAAGGACACAGTTCAGTGGATTGGTGTACTTGTTAACATGCACTGACATGAAATGACCTTGTGTGATCAGGTATCTCATATATTCATACCAAAAACAAGGGGGGTGTATTTTCTAAATAAAAATGGTGATCTGAATGGAGGGGGGGGGTACGACACTGGGCCAAGGGAAGAGATTACTAGTAGTCATGTGAATGGGTAAATGTTAAAGTAAATCAACAATTTAGGGACTAGCCCGGGCCAGGGGTTTGGCACTAGCCAAGGCCGGGTCAAAGGCCAGGAGGTAGTGGTAATGAGCTTTAATGCTGTATGATAAGCATCTACTTATATTGGGAAATAACACAAATAATGAATGCGTTTTCATTTGTGCAAAGAAAAGGAAACTATTTTCATTCAATGAAATGAATGGTGAAAGATAAAATGTCCATTCAAATCGGCTTATGCCTAACTGAATGGAGACAATTTCATCAACTCATGAAAATATTCTTACCATTGCACTCATAAACAGTTATTTGTATGTTATTTTATCTCAGTTAAAACCTAAAATGTCACAGTAAGTGCGAAGCCGCTCCCGGTAGGTAGATGAGGTGGCATTGGCAAAAGGTGGCCTTGGGACTACCCGGGTGCGATACGTGAGGGGAGTATAGAAAAAGACATACCAAGAAGAAGAGGAAAATAGACAAAACATGTCTTTGACTTCGAAAGGGTGTCCCCAAAATGATAGTACCCATCGATACCCCAAATGTTTTATTTTTTTTCATAGGAAAATCAAAAACATAGTAAGCTGGTTAACGTCAACTTATTATACTCGTTAACATTTTATAAATTTTGAATCGCTGAAAATCGGAATAACCAGTGAAAATACACTAAATTGTGTTAGAGGGTGCTGATTCATCCTTTGAGGGCAAGTGAAAACAAAAAAAAAAATGCATGTGTGTGCTCTCCCTCGACTTACCAAAGACCTTTTTGCAATCACATTATCCTCTTTGAAATCTCTTATTAGCACTTGATACTTTGACTTTTTGGTACCAATAGATAGCGATGGTCATTCTCTGTCCCCTTGATACCAGATAAGTACCAGCATGCCATTATGACATCACAGTGACGTCATTAAAGACCATTAGGCAGCAATAATTGTCCAATTTCCGAAACACAAGTGACCAATAGCGCGGAAAATCAATATTTTGCACCAAAATATTAGGACTACGATTGTTAGATGGTTTTGCTATATCATGGGCCAAAAGACAGCTTTTATATACACTCTACGAGGGTTTTAGTGCTTTACTCTGCATAAAAGTACCAAAAGAGAATAGACCTAATGCTTGTGTGGCAACACTGAGCTTTACTGTTAGCGAGTTTATGACATCATTTGACGTCCTTCGTACCGGGCATATTAGTACTCATTTTTGTATCGAAGGAAAAAGGAGGACCACAGCTTTCTATTGGTACCACAATCAAACGTTTTGAGTGTTTAATAACGGATTCCCGAACGGGACTAAAGCATGTTGTAAAAAAAGTTGCCAGGAAAGGAGGGTTTAAAAGTACACATGATTTTTTTCATAGCCCAAAGGATGGAAATCAGCACCTCTCTAACACAATTGAGTGTAATTTTCACTTCTGGTTAGTCCGCGATTTTAAACGGATTCAACAAATTTTATGAAGGTTTCACAGTATAATGAAGTTGGATATTACACCAAATGAACATTAGACAAAATTGATATAGAATATTTTAATTAAAAAAAAAATAAAATATTTGCGGCTCTAGAACGGTGGTTCGATGGGTATAATCATCGGCGGACGACACCCTGTACCGAATAAAGCTAATTGACTGCACTTTTATACCTAGGAAAAGTATTATTCGGGATACAGTGATATGAATGCCTCTAAAATCATGGCAAGGTTTTTATCACACATCATAAATATTTTGTTACATCTTAGTACTTATTTCCGATGCCATCAAGCAGTCGATTACTTGGCCTCTTCTTAGGGGAACCTCCCCTACATCCATTGTTTTTATATCCCACCGCGCTCTTTTCCCCCCAGCTGTCCTCTCCCCTCCTTATGCCTCCCCCCCCCCCTACTGCGCCCCCCCCTCCCCCCTTTTGCCCCTCTGGCCCCCTTTTTTTCCCCCCCCCCCCGCCCCCCCCCCCCCTCTTCTGTGGGGGCCCTTTTCCCTCGCCCTCCCGGCCCGCCCCCCCCCCCCCCTGAGTCAGTAGTAGTAAAGTAGTAACCAAAGTAACAGAGAAGATCCTTGTAAAATGCAACACTTACTGGACTGAGGAAGTAGTTTACACCACCATGTGCAAGATAAGTCCTTACCCTTTGCCAACAAAAGCTTGTTATGTACTAGAAGGATACTCTTCTGCATCTCGTACTTTGGTTAGGAGCTGTTTGGTGTCACCACCTATAGATTCATCCAATGGAACCTCATATAACAACACATTTTTTTTAAAACAGAAACACAGAAATTAGGAAAGTAAATTATGCCAAAAAAAATTCCTTTTGATGATAGGGTAGGCGAATAAGTTAAGTGATTTTGATATTTGAAATGGACCCTGACTCACAAAGTTATTAGGGGTTGGTCTTCATATTTTCCCCCCATTTTACAACGTATTATATAACTTTTTATCTCACTCCCTCCTCAAGTTAGGGACAATTAAATTGAGCAATCTTTGAGAAAGACTAACTGAAGAAGAATGCCTACCAATGTTTCAGATAACCCTTCAAAGGCACTCACCAAAAGGCGCACATAGTCTCTATCATTCCTGACTATAACATCATTACAAATGCTAAGGCAGAGAAGTATACAGTTAGCCTGCATCATTAACAGAAGCCAAACTCGCTATAGAAAAGTTTTAAATCTTTAACAAGGCGAACTAGTATTACGCGCATGCGTACAATATGTCCCCGCCGAAGTTGCGATCACTAACACGCAAATGCAATAAACACCCACCCCCCATCACAAACAACCCGCCGCAAAAACCACACCCACCCCCATCCCAAACACCCCGCCCACAAACCCCACACCCTCTCCAACACCCCACAACTCACCATCATCCCCAACACCCCCCACACACCCCCCCCTTCCTTAACACCTCAACACCCCAACCCACCCCAATACCCGAACACACACCCCTGTCCCAACAACCGCAACCAGGGAATGCCCCCTCCACAACAACCCCGCAACACCTCATCCCTCTCCCCAAAACCCCGCAACACTCCACACCCCTCCACCCAAACCCGCAACACTCCCACAGGACCCATCCCTCCCTGTGCAAACCCACTCCCTACCAAACCACAGCAAACCACCAACAACCCCGGCCACATACACACGGCAACACGACAGCCCCAGAGCCCAGAAAACGCTCGACATAAGACAACACCACACCCCCCAAGACACCCCAGAAACAATACCCGCCGCCCAAGCACCCCGCAACACCCCACCCCCTCCCAAAACACCCTGCACCCTCCCCTTATAGCATAGCTAGTGTCTCATTGTAGCGAAGGAATTTGGCCTCCCTATCCGATTGTACGTTTCAGAGATACAGCAATACGCATATTTAATTAGCTATTTAATTAACCTATAGCCGCAGATATTTAATATACTTTCCAAAAAATGTGTTGCCAAAAATAATATGCCTACCCCGATAGGCTTTCATTGCAGAGAGGAAGAAGGGGGGAGGAATTTTTGAGCTTTTATCCGACTGAACCGTTTACAAATATAGCAATTACGCTGATTTGGAATTATTAATAGCTCATTTGATACTCAATTTGCCCGAAATATGCCCAAAATCTAGCAGGTCTCAACAACTTCTCAGCCCGCTGCTTCCCCCAATTTACATCAAGTATACGCATTACGGAACTCAGAAAACTTGTACACAGTCACAGGCCTTGCAGGAAATTTCATAAATTATGCAATTAGCTACTTTTAGCTATGTAACGGCCAAATCTTATCAGGTCAGGAACTCATCCAACCCGCTTTTTTACACCAAGTTAAATTCATTGTCGCCCTTACGAAACTCCAGCATAAAATGTATACAACATGGGTTTAACATTTTGTCAGGACGGACACGAACGGGAAAGGGACGAACGGAAGGACGAAAGGGACGCTGCTCATTTCATAGTCCCCGTTCCGAAACTCGTTCGGCGGGGACAATAAATTGTAAAGTAGGTTCTGTTGAAAAATCATCTTGCTCTTTTTCTACTAAACTTCAAGGACAAAACAAAACAACGACTGAACAAAAATATTTACATTATACTGTGTTATGCATGTTCATTTTAACTTTTGATAGTGATTGGACAAAAATGCTTTGTCATACAGCGTATCGTTACTGCTATTTACCACCATTTTTCTCTTTCTTACTTTTTCATGATTTTTTTGGTGCAAAATATTGCCATTTTTCTTATGTGCACATCTTGGAATTGCCCTCCCTATTTATATATATGCCTGTGCAGTTGAAAGAAAATAGGAACAAAAAAAATGGCCACCCCATAGGTGTGAGCTGTTATGGAATCAGCTTTTGCTTGGGCACTTGAGGTCGGTCACTGCGACATTTAGGGGGGAGGGAGTGCGGGGTTGTAAGTTTTCAATATCCACAGTTTTGTGAGTTAGTTTTTATATAACTGAACAAAAAGAAACTTTAATTTTTCACCAGGTCATATCTTAAAATCGCCATCAAAATGACCCAAAATATTCTACACCTCTGAAAAAATGTAATTGACCAAGCAGTTGCAAAAACTGACACAGAGAACCACTTGTTGTATCTGATGTCATGGGGCCTGGAAATTTTCGCAAGGTAGAGTTTCAAAGCATAATGACATTGATGGTGATGTAAATTCCCATCAATATCCCCCAATATCGCATCAGAAATCTGGTGAACAGCATGCGTAGTAGATGCACTGAATGCTTCCAAGCACATAGCGGACATTGTAAATTATAAGTTTCTTTTTGTGTTCAGTTTACATCAATGTTATTGATTTAAAGTAATCCTTTTGTAATATGTTTTAAAACCAAAGTAGTAAAAACCAAAGTTTTAAATTCGGGTTTGTCCCCGCTAACGGGGGTGGCCGGATTCACCTCATATTCACAGCAATACTGCTGTGTGAGGATTTATTGGGGCAAAAAAATAATTGACCGGATACCCTTCCTGATGTCAATGTGCTGGATGGCCACCATTAGCTCTCCAGAGCCGACGCCCTTATGTGGTGCAGTGGATCAGCGATCGCCTCATAAGCATAAGGTTGTGGGTTCGAGCCCCGCTGTCGCCAATGTGTTGTGCACTTGGGCAAGGAACTTTACCTCACTTGCCTCTCTCCACCCAGGAGTATAAATGGGTACCGGCATATGCTGGGAATGCAAAACAGACTCGCTGTGCGGCCAAAATGCCAAAGACAGAGAGATGGGCACTCCGCCTGCAGGTGCACCATTTGCATTGTAGGTAGATCTTCTTTTTAGTTCTACCAGGATAACCAGCAGCTACCCTCCTCATCAGATTTCATTAGAAATGTGATGGGGGTGACGGTTATTTTGCGGCCTGACAAAAATCATGCACTTCAAATGCAGGAGATTGTCCCTTTTATTAACTCATGTTGTTGATAGTGATTCCTTTCGGTACCCATATTTCAAGCAATTTTATTGTGGCATTTGCTCCGCTGTCTTTAATCAAGAGAAAACAAGATAGTGAACTACTTTTGTCTACTCTGTCATTTTCGCCATCATCTTCCCCGATTATATGTTGATGAGAATAATGTTACCATCCAACATTGATTGATCGGGGAGAGGGGTGAGGTCATATTGTTCACTAACTAGTGAAAGTGTCATGTAAACCACAAGCATGGGTTAAAATTCAAAACTGTCAGTAGTGTTCCAACTATGTTTCCTTTGACAGCAATAGGTATCATATTACAAATGTTGGAACAACAATTTTAACAAATTCTAGTGAGTGACTGCAAAAGCATTTGGTAGAAAGAATCAAAATACAGCTAACATGAGGTGTGAAAACACTTTGCAGATGACCATTAAAATGATGGTAGCCACCAATTCACCACCCTTCAAACTATAGAAAAACATCTTCAAACCTTCTTCTATATATGACCCATATCTCTACTATGACCCATTTGGGGTCAAAGGTCATGTAGGAGTCACTACATCAAAAATGATTTTTTCCCTATAAAATTCTTCTCCCAATGATTATGAAACTTCTATGCATGCTCAAGGCTTCCAGACTGTTCTCGGTAATTTATTTCAAATCGGCACGAACACGCTTATTATTACGAGTAATAAAAACGAGTGAGTTGATGGACGCTGCTTCGTGCCAAAAAATATTAAAATTGTGCATTATTATTGTGTTAAAAAATGTCACACTCACAGCAACTAAGAACATACCCCAACCCATGCTATTTTGGATGCCATATTGAAAATGTGCAAAAACCATCATGGCTGATCTTTGTGATGGTAAACGTTCTGAACAAACTACATGCCTGACGATGTGTCTAAGGATCATTTTATATCCGAGGGTTGCCTGGCAAAATCAATGATAAAGTGCATTTTCCATACTGTAAGGTTTACGTATAGCTAGTAATGGGCTTGGGCAGTAACATTTACCCATCCGCCAGTGAGGTCGTGGGTTCGATTCCCACTTCTGACGCAAAATTTAAATTATTTTAAACTTAGAGATTGCAATGGAAACTTCAGAGTCAGCTGGACTGCGATTTGCAGAGTTAGTATAGGGTTACCTGGTCGGCCCCTAGCCACTTGTTTAGAGACATGCCACGATCATTAAACTCATGCATATTCATTGGCTATGAATAGTGTCTATAGATGGGGTCTTCAATGATATAGTTTGTGTCATCTAAGTTGAAGGTGATGTCACAGCGCCTTTTATGTTGCGCAGCCATGAACCGCGCATGCTATGCTTGGAATCATAGCATGCTACGCACGCGAATAAAGGCGGCATGATCGAGACACTAGCGGGAATACAAAGACGTATAATGACGTCACCTTCAACTTGAGGTGAGACAAACTACAGGACAATGGGGGCCAGTAGTGGGTGAACCGGGGTCAATTCCTCAGATGAGGAAAAAGGTTATGATCATGAAATTCATGCAAATGCATTGACTAGGGCATATGCATGGATGGTCAACTGGGGTCAGGACGTGAAATTATACAAACTACCATTTCTCAGACAGGACACATGCAATGACCATGAAACTCATGAACATGATTTAAGTTTTTTAATTAACAGGTCATTCAGAGGTCATTTAGTCATGGCACATTAACACCGAATGCCTATGGTTTGTGCTTCTACAGAAGTATAATTTCTAGTTACAACAATTGTAACTTATTTCAAATAATGGTTGAGATCCAACAACCTTTGGCAAAAGTTTAATACAGTGACAGAATCTACAACAAGCCAATCTAAAATTGGCCTGTTGGCTAAAATTAGAGGGGTGTCAAGGATGAGACTATGGATCACAAAGTGCCCCTTTAAAGCAATAACAGCACATTTTTGGAAGAGCACCCTCAATTTTCAAAATTTGATATTTTTGCACAGTTGTGTTGGTAATTGTCTAGCAAACTATACCTGCGAACGACAATGCTCAAAAATGTGTATTTCTCATAAAATAAGCGTTTCTGTAATTAGAATTGGGATCCCTGATTGTACTTAACGACAGAGCTGAAAATGACAATGTTCGTCCATGATGAAATAGTGCCACCTCAAGAAAATGACCTCTAATTTGACTTGCCTGAACCAACGGAACAGCTAATGGATGAGCGTAGACATGTACATGGTGCAATTTTGCGGTTATTCCATATGAGAAGGATGCTTATATCAGGCATTGAATTATTATCAGAGACTTCCTATATTAATTAATCTAATTACAAAATTCCTTTGTTTACGACACAGAGAATTTTTAGCTCTACCATCCACAGGTATAGTTCACTAGACAATTAACAATACAACCGTGCAAAAATCTCAAAATATTTGGAAAATTGGGGGCACTCTTCAAAAAATGTGCTGTTATTGCTTTAAGTACATCCTGTGTATCATAAAGTAATTCACTAGATCAATCTAGGCCAAGCAGAATTTTTAAGTTGGACAAGTGCCATCCCTTACTCATTTTTGCATTTATTTTTTATAAAAGCATGTCTGCATTCATAGGGGATAAAAATCAATCAGACAATAATGGAAAACAATGACAAAATTGCTTCGATATTGGATTGGCCCATTTGGCTCTACTGAAATAATATGGCAATCATTCAATTATATTAGGGAACTATGCAAAGACATTGTGATTGTGGAATGAATAGTAAAACATTTAAAGGTTTATATATATATATATTCAAGAATGTTTTAGAGAGTGTTAGTCTTTTCATCTATTTTGATCTGATTAAATCACAAAGAGTATTTCGAGGGTTGACAATCTGAAGGACGTAACTCAGCACTGAAAGAAATATTAAAGAATTTCTTTAATTCTGCTGTTCATAATCAAAAAATGTTCTTTGTTTACTAAAGTTTATATAATGTTTGCTTACAGTAGCATATATGAGCTTTATGAGATGTTTACATTTTGAGTAATGAATAGATTTGCTTAGTAGAAATATTAAACATCACATTTCTCAAAAGCAGTATTACAGCAGAATTAAAGAAATTCTTTAATATTTCTTTTAGTGCTGAGTTACGTCCTTCTGTTTATCAACCCTCGATTTATAGGTTTTCAGAACAGTCTTCTGGATAAGTAAATGTTAAAGCACATATGTTGAAGATGAACAGAAACAGATGAAGAACTTAAAAAGAGATATGTACATGACATTTGAAGTCAGTTATAAGAAGAGTAAAACAGGATTTTGATTATCCTAAGCTAATACAATCAATGCTGTGGACGACAGCTTGGACTTAAAAAGAGTTTGCGTTACCTTGACTGACCCAAAGTTTTTCCACAGAAAAAACCTTGGGTAGGTAAAGACACCTCAAGTCAGGGTGAAATTACGAAAAATGCATCAAAGATCATTTTATTTGGATACTTTATGATTCAGAAGAAAAGCAACTCCCAACAAAACGTGATAATCTCTAGTCTAATCTAGACCAATCAACCAACCAAATATTCTAGTTATGCCTGAAATTGCTATAATAATCAAAATCATATATATTCCACTTAGTTACATCACAACTAGGCATGCCAAGTCAGGCTGGCCCCCTTATCAATTTGGCCTATTTTTGTCAGGGCCATTTGAGCTAGTCACATTGAAAGTATTTTCCATGTTTGGAATCCTGCTGTCCTTGACCTTTGACCTCTGAAATCAAGACCAAGATTGCCAAAAATAATGTTACTAAAGGGGACCCTATGCTACATTACAACCAAATTTGGACCCCAGGCAATATAATTTTTTTTTGCACATGTTATTCCTTTGACTGCTGACCTTTGACCTCTGGGGTTGAAGTGGCTGAGGAAATATTAACGGGCCAGGCAGCATAATTCTACCAAGTTTGGGCCTTAGTTGGACTATAGAGGACTGTAGTATTCAAACAGAAATAATGAAAGACTTGAGTGTGACTCAATTATGTGAGTAATAAGTGCCTGATTGATCAAGTGGTGTGGGTGAGTGAGGCACCAAGAATTATGTAAACTACCAAATATTTTGGTTTGTTAACCATTTTTTAAGCCCTATCAAGGATTCATTTAAGAAGAATTCAGAACTTATATGGTTTTTGGACAGTGATTGGGTCAACCACATTTAACCCTAACCCGTCCGAAAGTCAATGAGAATCAATCACGAGGAGCCAATTGATTCTCATTGACTCTCGGACTTTAACAACTATTAATTTTACCTGAAATGATTCTCATTGGTTCTCAGACGTCTTCCCGGAAAACACCTCATTGATTCTAGTTGATTCTCGACCGTCATCCTTGCAGGAGCAGTTGAAAACCAATTGATTTTCATTGATTCTAGGCCGTCTTCCCCACAGGATTAAGTGGAAAACTCATGATTCTGGTTGACTTTGAGACGTCCATGCACGTAAACATGAATTTACGTCACCATGTTGTATCCCACCATGCACCGCCTACCCGACGTCATACAGGGTTTTTTTCCCCCACTGTGGGCTTATGTCGGGCCCACTGAATTTAGCAGATGTGTCAACAACAACTTCACACCCCTATATGCGCCACAACTCATTGCATCCCCTTTCCCTTTAAAAATTGGAACTATCACACTAACTGCCCACTCCACTGGCATCCCTCCTCCATCTAACACTCTCTGACACAACTCCATCATCACACCAATCCCTATCTCTCCACTCGCAATAATCATCTCAACACTAACCTCCGAGGGTCCAGCCACCCTTCTTTTTTCAGGTTACTGTGTGTGTGATACAAATTTTGGATTGCAGGTTAGTGGTAAGTAGTAAATCAAAGTTTTAAATCCAGTTTTGTCCCTGTGAACGAGGGTGGCCGGATACACCTCACACTCGCAGCAACCGCCCTCACTCCCTCCTTCCACTTCACCCGATTCAATGCATCCTCCACCCTCAACCAACCCTCCTACTCTTCTCCTCCACTTGCTGCTTCCAAGTCTTCTTTGGACATCCTCTTCTCCTCAAACCTCAGCACGTGCCCATACCAACGTACACTATTCATCTTCGCCAAACGTTCCATCGCTTCTTCCAAACCCAACATCTGCATCAAGTCCTCAGTCTTCATCCTACCCATCAAATTCACACCACACATCGCTCTCATCATTGCTCTCTCTGTCCTCCTCAGACTTTTATTAAGAAGTTGTGATTTTCTAAAAAAAGGACATCGGTTTGAGCTTAGTTATCTCCTGTATGCCAAAAAACACAATTCATTAGGAAATTGAGGGTGGCATCCTCAGGAAATATCCGAATAGCCCAAAAATGAACATATTTCATATGTACCTATAGCTGTGTGTGAGTGTGAGTGCAAGAGAGTGTGTGTGTGTGTGTGTGTGTGGACTTATTAAAAGAGATACATTATGGGAGTATTTTTAAAGGTCCATGGCCCGATCGCTAATAGCCTCGTCCCCAGAAGACCAGATTTAGGCAAGGGTCAACATTTTGGGATAAGAAGAAAGCTACTATTTTTCTCATTTACCATGTGAAATCTTAGAACCAAAGGATGTTTGGTTTGGAAGTTATGAGCGAAAAGGTGACCTATTTTGGTCGACCAATATTAATTTTACACAGTGCTCTATGGGCTTACAAAATCACGTTTTAGCTCTCGCATCAAAACGGATTGAAATATCGGCGTGAAACTTTACAGATGGGATTTTGGAGTGATGGCCAATCTATCAAGATGAAAACTTCATATCTTTAAATCGGCCATCCTCCTTTAAGTATAAAGAGACATTGTGGGAGTATTTTACATTGTGGGGGTACTTTCCTTACAATGTGGGGGTATTTTTACTAGAGTTACTACATTACTTTTTGTCCTATAACGGAATAAACCATAACCTAGTATTGAGGTTTATTCCGTAAAAGAGTAGAAAAGAGGATTTTTCTAGTTTAGTAACTTTATAGGCCTGCGGCACAATGAAAAAAACTGAAAAAAAATCTTTAAAAATGTCTAAAAAAGTGTCTTTTTAAGAGAAAAAATTCGTACCTATATAGTTTTGAAAGTGTTTTTCTTAAAAAAGTTGAAAAAAGTGACTTTTTAAGAGATTTTTAAGTAATACTCCCACAATGTAGCTTTTTAAGTATGTGTGTGTGTGTGTGTGTGTGTGTGTGTGTGTGCGTCTGCATAATTATGGAAATTAAAATTTTAAGAAGTCATGCTCATCTTTCAAAAAATCAATCTCAATTACATCGAATGTAATACTTACCATAATCTCCAATATAAAAAAAAGATGACTGATAGAGCTATATTTATTTACTCAATACAAATCTTGGGTGTTGTATTATAAACCAAGGTATATTTTGGGATACAGCTTTCGCTTCAGGCTGTGCGATGGAGGTGGCACATGATATCATATCATTACTGCATCACCACTATTTTTTGCGAACATAAATTTTTGCGATAACCGACTGCAAGACATTGCAAAAATTGATATCAATTATCATTTACAGCATCTATAACTTCTATTGCATTATCATATTTCATATTGTCAAGTTTCAGTGAGAGTTGGGTTCCTTGCTCGTCTTCGGAACTGGTGAAAATCAAACACTGCAAAAATAGCCTCTTTCTTAGAGTACTAGTACCCTGAATGGATCAATCAGGTCATCAAAGGTCTTTCACTGTTACATGCTGTGTCTATGAGGAAAGAATGCAATTTTTCATCTACCGTATTTTTATTGTTGACAAAGTAAAAAGTGAGGCAGAAGAGAGCCCATACATGTAGGAAAACATCAACAGCCCAATTACCGAAAGGTCTTCACTTCCTTGTACATGTATGTAATGCAACCAGGGCCGTACGCAGGATTTTTTAATCAGGGGTGCGGGTCTTCGAAAAAGTGGACCTTTTTGAAAAAATGGACCTAACCCCCCTAAAATGGTCCTTTTTTGGACGTTTTGAACATCTCATCACTAAATGTGGACTTTTTTGTCATATTTTCTCTAATTTGGACATTTTTATAACCAAATCGTCAAAAAGTGGACTTTTTCCCTTAGTGAATTAAGGGGGGTGCTGACCAGCACCCCGAACCACACTCCCCCCTGGTACGGGCCTGAATGCAACTGGATACGGGTGTATCAGTCAAAATCCATAAATACATTGCAGTATCCATACTTTTGGGTAAAATGATTTCTTTTTGGACACCCCAGTCCAGCGTATCAGCGATAAACCAACAAAAGGACTTGAATTCGAAAATGGCTCACTTTTCTGATTATTTGGTTTCACTAATGAATACATTGCTAATCGTACTAACAGAGATGTAACAGAGGAGTATAGTCCCATTTCCTGAAAATCCAGAATTTGAACCGACGGGAAGGCCAATTTTAGCTAGCATCCGGTGAACATATTTTCTTACGTGATTTTAGGGTACAAGACCCCCTTCTCTAAAACAGATGTGGTACTTAATTTTTTTTTTTTTACATTTCTGGATTTTTTTTTTAGGAATGGCAAAAAAAGTTAAGGAAAAGTTACATCTCTGCTAATGTTATGTGTTGTGAGCAGTAATTGAGAAAGTCATCCAACATCTTTTGGCAGTCTTACAAGATTTGCTATGGTCTATTGCCAAAGCCCCCCCCCCCCCCCCCACCCCAAAAAAATAGATTGTCTCAGCTTCCCGCATGCATAGTCTTTTAAAATTAGAATATATAGCGCGTATCTCTGCCTGGCGGCAGCAATTTTTCACTTTTTTTTACATTTTACAGGATTTTTTTTAATTTTGTGATACTCCACTTTCTTCTTAAGGTGCACAAAGATTTTGGAACATCCATATATTTTGTCATAGTGGATTTCGTACATATAAGACCCCAAGATTTCTTACCATATTTTTTTTGCTACAGAAATGCCAGTAAAATGAAAATATATGGTGATTTTGTCACTGCAATTGATTCAAAAATTGGTATTGTAACAAAGGAAACTATTTACTCTGACATTATTTGACCACAGTGTCACAAAAATGCAACAAAATCAAGTATACT
>JAMKCH010029620.1:0-17544 GCA_023653785.1 Ophioderma brevispina
TTAGTATTAATTAATTTTCTTATTTTATACCAACACCCCAACCAATAGGTCCAACTGGGGCGTGAAGTCTGCATGAAAAACATACTGGTGAAAATATTCCTGTCATTTATTAGTGGATAGTACCGCTCATGGTTCAAGATATCCTACGTATTTCCCCTGGATATTCATGACCGGGCATTTTGTTACTATAATACAGCCTGTCTCAAAAAATGGTACAATCAGAAAAAATTGGTTAAATATGAAATTTCATAATCAGTCACTCTTACTTGGTATACTATTAAAGAAAAAAGACCCTGGGGCCCCCCTTCCATGGTGTTTGTTTCATCTTATTTGCTTTTGTCACTCCCGAGATAGCATCCAATTCAGTGCGATATACCAAAACGATTTGTGCCACTTTTATGCTGGGGCAAGTTGCTCCCGTCTTTCCCCAGTTGTGCCCATGCTGTTTAAAGCCTCACAAAAGAGGCAACCTTGACAAGAGAACCAAACCCAGATTAAGTAAACAAGAATGTCTAGTTTTATCGACACACGTTTAATACTCAACATATCAGATTCAAGATAAATATCTCTTTTCATAAATAATAATCATACTAAATATTCATTGCACGGCAATGAATGGACTTTGAATTTATTACAAAATTGGTATCTGTTTAAATAATGCCACACGAATGTAATTGAACCAAAATAAACACCTCCAAATCCAAAGAATGGTTTAAAAAGATTCCACTATCTTTTTTGCAGTTACTAATTGTTGAAGTCACACAATTGGAATTGGAAGCAAAGTATCAATGTTGGTAAGGACTTGGCGTTTTACTGATACTTCAAGACCCTAAAAACTCTCTCCTCCCAATTCTGCTGTAAGCGCCACTGTCTCTCAGTTCCCTTCTAAGTTCTAACAAACAACAGTATTCGAATGTATTCACTATTTAATCTTAAAGCCAGAACTTACTGGACATAACTCCACTTCCACCATTTACCCCGTAGCTGTTTTCGTATCTTTTTTAGAGTTTCTTTATGAAGTTAATACCCTTTTAAGATTTTCATATCTGTTCAAGTGTGAATAACTGACGTTTAAAACAAAGTTGGTTCACCGTTCTCACTCAACCGAAGGTGGCACAAACTCGATTTTGTGTTCCGCAGTAACTGGAGTTATCTCTCGATTGAAAACAAGCAAAAAGATAAACACAAAATCCGAAAAGCTGATTTTCTCTTTATGTGATAAACAAACGAATACTTATGTTGAGATAAATATTGAAACAAAATCGGTTTTTTTGATTGTAACCATTTTTTTGGAGACGGCTGTAGATAGTAACTGTTGCTTTGTGTTGATGTCATCTTAGGACAATAGTCACCTTTAAGCCACTTTTTTCCTCTTGCATCTGAAATATCGCCCTGAATATGTTGGTCATTTTCATACAATTAGTGAGCGTATGCCTACATTTTTATTATTCTTTTCGCGATTGTTTTTTGTTTATCAAGAATTATCAAAAATGACATGAAATATTTTCATACTTATGGAAACAAATATTTGGGACTGCTCATGAGGGAAATTTCTGCAAACTATTGCCATAGTGACTGGAAACTGAGAGCTGAAATTGTACCCACGGTGCCTCATCACCTCAAGTGGGACAACACTTTGCATCATGAGCAGTCCCAATTTTACTACAACTGCAACAAAGGTACATTCCCCTAGACCAACGACGTTCATAGCCACCTATCTTCCAAAATGACAGAAGAAAAATGTTGGATTTTTTGGCAAAAATCACTTTTAAATCAGTAATTTTTGGCCAAAATCACCACATTTTGTAAAAATTCAGCATGTTTGTGGGGTCCCAAATTTGTTAAAATTTCACTCCCGCCACCCCCATTTCCTCCAGAAAAAGAAGCCTGGCTCTGCCACTGCTAAGGTACATAAAACTCTGTGTATGTCTTTTATAAGAGCCTCGTGCAAATAAAAACTATATTAACATTTTTGGCATAAGTACTTATAACCCTCACACATACTTTTGTATCATGTGCATTGTTTAACAGAATAAAGCACACAATATAGAGTAGGGTGAGGTGTAATTATGCCAGAATTTCTTGGCCGCTCAATTATCATGAATATGGTAGGTTTTTGTTTTGCATGCATTTTCCTATGGGATGTTCCATGTAGTGGCAACTCCTGGTGCAGTGGGTCCTATGATCAGTAAGGGTTTCTTACTGAGCGGTAATATACCCCGCACGCGTTAGTTTTTGACCACCACTTGTGCTCCAGGAGCAGGTCTCCCTTCACTAACCTCAAAGGGTAGCTATATTTTTTTATCTTTTTGGACTTAGAATTTTTCCCTCTAACCTGAAAAAAAGAGCAGTAGAGAGATTCGAACCGAGACCACTGTATCATGAGGTCAACTACCTAACCACAAGACCAGCGTGGATTGGTGTACCAGACTTGAAATTCTAATCCTTGATAACATTTACGGAATAAATCAGCTACTGCTATTGTGGTCAGCACTCATATAATGAATAGCTCGATCTGGAACGGTTTGCCAACCTATGCTACCAGGAGCTGAGTGTTGTCAAAATCTCACATTTGCGGTATACACTACTGAAATGAGTGGGAAGTGGTGTCCACTCATACTTAGGTTAAATCACCTAAAATGCTTTTTTATTGAATGCTTTTTTTTATTCATTGAAGTGGATGGTTATCAACAAAATTGCACATGACTTCTTCTTGGGGAGTGAAATGGGGTAAAGTCATTCCATAACCTGTTGAAAATCACATGGTTTGATGTGCCAATTGAAATGCTGGCAGCAAATGTTTTTTGAGGTCTTAGGAAACTGACAGTTCAATCAATTCATTGTCCCCAAAAGCATTTTTTATTTTTAAAACTATAAATAATAAAACACAAAGGTCATATTACGAAAACTTTCCCAAAGCTAAGAGTTTTGCTGAGAATAAAGTTAACCATTTCTGAAACTGGCCAAGGCCCAGGGTCATTTAATACGCACACACTTTATTGATTACTTAGGCGTGATATTCGAATGCAAAGTAAAGTGTGATGGTAAGTATGCTTCAATCGATATTTCTTTGGTGATGCTGCATATCGGTATTCTTTTACACAAAACTCTTTACTATAGGAAGGGGGAAGCAGAAACATCATGGTTTACAATAGATAATTGTTTACCATGAAAGAATGGGCATTTATACTTTAAAATAAAGTTTAGATTTTACACGTTTACATGTCAAGGAATTAAGAGTGTTTGTCAGAGAAAACCATGTGATGGTGGGAAGATGAAGGTTGGACATAATCATTCCATATTTGTCATATGAATCTAAATTGATGTTTTATTGCTCATGATAGCCTGCCCCCCGGCCCCCGCGCGCCCTGCAGCATATGTATACCAAGCTCATTTACTATGCAAATTTGTTAATGAAAAGTGTTTTGTTAAAAAAAATAGCTAAATCATGTAAACTATAGCATGCTAGAATTTATATCATACCTACATGTATACCTGAATACACAGATTATTGCTTTTTAAACTGTAACACTGGTATTCTGTTATGTCCAACACTGATCATTTCAATAACCTCATAGAGCATGTGTAGCACATATATTTGACTCTTCATCAAGAAGTATTGGAGGAATGCAAATGTAATGAACCTGATTTTTGTCATTATTGCATTTTTCCAAATTAGGATACTGGTGCAAATAACTCTTTCAATTCTAAAGAAAATAATGAAAAGATATGTGATACTTATGACAATAGCTTCAGGAGTTTAACTTGAATATTGAAATATTGTTTTTTCCAAATCAAGTAAAGTTCTTTTCAAGGTCAAAAGTCACCTACAGATCATTTGGGATCATTGGTAAAAAAATCATAATCATCTTACAGAGATAGACTGCCATATTCACTTAACCTTGGCATAACACTGTTTAAGTTTTTTGTACTTGAGACATACAGGGATAAGGGATCAAAATCATCTAAAGATGATTTGAAAACAAAATTTTCCTAACAACTAGGTATAGTAGTGAGCTGCTTCATGTACCCAGGCCTACAAAATCCCCAGGACCATGGACAGCTAGAGAGATCCCAGAAAAAAAAATGAAACTGCCGAAAATTCAAAAGTAAGGAAAAAAAAACAAAAAAAACACCATAAATTTATACCAAAAGGTTCAAATACAGGCCAGATTGCACCAGAGTGTGTCAAAATACTGGCCAGCTGTAAGGACTGTGTGCTTATGTGCTTGGGATGTAGCTCATGCCCTATTTGACAGAAAATGTTGCCCATTTCTTTTACTGGTCCAAGGCAGACAGAATTTTTTTTGTAGGCCTGCATGATGTACCTTTGCAGCATTGGTTCTCTGGTATTACATACAAACTTGTATCTTTTTATCAGCAAACCCGAAGAGTGACAGTGTGATACTCTTTTCTCTGTTTACAGCTTACAGCAACAAGTGTTTGGCTATTTACAGAAGGGTATCGGAACACTTGCCATAGGTATTTCTCAAGGCCTTTCCCTTGGTGTCTTCTTCTTGCAATTCCTTGAGTGGTGGTACATGAGTGAGAGCTATCAGACACAGATTGCCGTGACGTCGCTTCCAATACCTCAGGCCCCTCAGGTAAGTACTGTATGTTCTTCACTTGGCGGGCTTTGCATCTGACTATATTCACTGAGGCTGGTATTCTGAAAGGGAGTCTAACTTTAGACCTGGGTTTAAAGCAGGGTTAGTCCTACATGAATGGATCTTTTTCCTTCCAACATGCTCTAAAAGTGTGCTGTAACGAATGAGAAAATTTCTCCTGGGTGGGCCATTCCAGCCCATCCATAAGGAATTTTTCAATTTTCTCACTTGTTAAATTTAACTTTCATAGCATTTTGAAAGGAAAAAAGGTCCACTCATGTAGGCCTGACTAAACCTGTTTTAAACCCAGTCCTAAAGTTAGTCTCCCTTTCAGCATACCAGCTTTAGAGTTATAAATTTTTCTTTAAAAATAAAAATTATGAATTTCATGACCATATTTGGAATCAGCATGAAAATTGCATTCAAATGAGTCCCAACAAGCCTAGTCTTAGGTCAGTAGTTTTTTAGATGGCCTCCCAAATTGATCTGCCTTCTCAAAAGCCACTGACATATTTGTTACAAGCTGTACATAATCTCCCCGAGCTAAAAGGGTTAGACATGATTTATCCATTACCCATTATCCATTCCAGAGCCTGTACTAGATGGGCTAATCGATATCAGCAAGCTTCTCTTAGCTTGGGCAAAGCTGTCAGCGTAATTTTCAATAAATCCAACTTTTAGAAAGTGAGCGAATTGCATCTTTCTTTAATACCTGGGGCATTTTATCACCTTCAGATTAACAGTATCCCTAGGACTATGAAATGGATTAAGGGAAGTGATTAAACTTAAAAGTCGAGTATGTAAAGGTTAACAATTATCAATTACCGTACCTTGCAGAATTCTATTTTATTTGTTATAACTTTGAACTGATGTGAAGTGATTTGTGGCAGTGCCCCAGAGCTCGTAATGAAGTTTATAATTGCCCTCAAACTACATATCAGGTATATGTAGGTGTTTTGAATCTTTTGAGTACCAGTTGATCATTCTGCTCTGATCAAATGTTTTGTCTCAGTAATCTTGGAAACTCCCTGCAGAACTTTAGGGTAAAGATAAGCTGCTCAATTTGCAGGGAGTTTAGAAAGGTGCTTTCAGAATTTGGTGGCTGCTTTGAAATGGATGTTTTGAAGATACATTTATAGCAGGTAGTTCCAAGGGTTATTTGTAATTTCATGTTCCTGAACAAAGTGTGTGACACCATATTTCAGGATGAACTTTGAAGTACACAAATTAAAATAGTTGGCAGTTTTGTCAAAATAAATCCAAAAAAAGGATCAGTAAGAATGATAATTATTTCCTTGTTAGAAATAGGTGCATCCAGCACCATACCTGTTACAGGTGCAACAAGAGATTTTGGGGCATCCATATATTGTGCCATATGTAGTGATTTCAAATAGGTAAGACCCCATTAGATTTTTTGTACCTTGTATTTGGCGGCAGAAATGCCTTGAGTGAAAACAAAAGGTTATTTTGATTTGCTTAATTTCAGTATAACACATTTTAGTATTTGCTCCCATATTTTTTTTTTTTTTTTTTTTTGTCAAATGAAATAGTGGGAAGTAAAACTAGTTAAGAAATTGGAGTTTATCTGCTTGAACAACTTTTTGGGGACACCCTGGACTCGCACAGTTGCACTCTGGTGTGCTGCTTTTTGTCTTACAGTTAAGCGCGAAAGAAGGCGAGACTTGTGGTTCGAGAACCGCCTTGTGTCAAAATAAATCCAAAAAAAGGATCAGTAAGAATGATAATTATTTCCTTGTTAGAAATAGGTGCATCCAGCACCATACCTGTTACAGGTGCAACAAGAGATTTTGGGGCATCCATATATTGTGCCATATGTAGTGATTTCAAATAGGTAAGACCCCATTAGATTTTGTACCTTGTATTTGGCGGCAGAAATGCCTTGAGTGAAAACAAAAGGTTATTTTGATTTGCTTAATTTCAGTATAACACATTTTAGTATTTGCTCCCATAGTAAATTAGAAATTGCACAATTTTTGTACCCAAAATAATTTGAACTTTACCTCACTTGCCTCGTCGACCTTTTTTGAGTTATTTTTGGCAAGTTGTGATGGAGTTAATTGATGACTTATGTTTTTAGTTATTTTTTTTTGAGTTGTGGATGGAGTTCATTGATGAGTTATGTTTTTTAGTTATATTTTGGTGAGTTGTGGATGGAGTTCTTTGATGAGTTATGTTTTAAAGTTATTTGTTCTGTTTTTAGAGGTTTTTTGGTGAGTTATGCATGATGTATGGAAAATATGTTACAAGTTGATTTTGGTTGGTGGAAGGACATTGCATGATTTAAGTGGGGTGTTCTAGTGGTCCCAGGTTTAAGAGAATGTTGGCAAAAAATTAAGGGGATGGTCTGGTGTAGTTTAAGTTGTCACTTCTTAGTGTCCCGACTTACGGTGGAGATATAAAAGGGCATTGTGTTAATATGAGTAGACAAACCTGGTATTGTAGGATGGCAGAAATCCCAAATAACCATGTGATTCATTCCCCAGAGTCCTCCCCTCGGTCATGAAGGTGTTTTGAATGATGCAGGGATAATTTGATTTGACTAACCCTGTAGCTTGCATTAGATTTCCAATGCAACTTCTGTGAAACTTTGGTAGGAATGTGAAGTCATCTACTTTAATGTGTGCCCTAGAGCATTTCACCAGATTACCAATGTCCTTTCCACTATGTATTGGATTTCTGTAGGTGTTTTAAATCAATTATAATGAAATTGTTACCCAGCCCTGAAAGGTTATCTTCTGCTGTGCCCACCTAAGAGAAAATAAATGGCTTTGGAATGCTGATACTTTTGTAGATGAGAATTGGGTGTATGTCGTTAATCAATTGGATATCAGCTAAGGCTAATTTGAAACACTTTGCTTACTTAGGTTAATTACTGCAAGGATGTTTATCTGTACATAAATTTGTTTGTTTGTGTGCATGCATGTATTTGTGTGTGTGTGTGTGTGATTATATGTTTGTGTGTTTAAAATAGGAAAAGCAGTAAAGAGAAAGAGACTTTCTTGGGGATGTGTTAAAGGGGCATTTCGTGATCCACAACCTCACCCCCCCCCCCCCCTTACCTAAAAAAAGTTGAGATTTTATATCATCTGAACCGTTAGCCTTAGTCATTCATGTGTGCCTAACCTTACATGCAAATTCGGTTGCATCTGTAAGAAATGAACAATTTTATATTTTCGGTCCGTAAACGGACAGAAATTACAGCACAGTTGCCTTATGGGACCGTGGGAAACAAGCATTTGCTGATAACCAACCGCAAGATCGGGATCAACTAAAATTGTGTGAATAGCTTTTTCTCAAGGTTATCTATATGAACATGAATAAAACAGAAGGTGCTGGAATCATTGTAAATGCACCGTTAAATAATGTGGCACCAAAAAAGGGTTTAGCAAGGCGGGGGAACCTGAGAGTGGGGTAGTAACCACCCACCCTTCGGTAGACGATGGGTATTATGCTTATCTTCATTGAGCACAGGTTTGTTGATTAATTGTACTAGTTTTCTCCTTTCTCCCCAGGGTTGACTAGTTAAGTTGTTTTTGACCTATAGAAGCTGCAAACAGGTTTGGTATAGTCTGGTTCATTTGCCCCCATGGGGCACTAGTAAGCGGGCTCTTGATGTCCACAAGGCCTCCTATCCAGAACCCTTTCTCCCCTCTCAACACCCATACCAACAATTATCGTAAAAAGCCTATACATTAACACATGAATAAATCATAAAGGTCAATGTTTATTTTGAAATGCTTCTTTTATTGTTGTATAACTTATTAGTTCAACATTGTGACCTGGATTTACATGTTGTCTGTGAGTGACACGGCCCAAGTTTGTAGAGTGATATAGTGAAAGGGTCTGATTGAAGCCAAGATGTTTTGGGGGAAGTTTCTGTAACCTGCCCCATCTGATACACTTTATTCTGACCCATTTAGACATATGTAAACCTTAACGGAATCAACTGTACTTCAAATTGTGTCAGATGGGTCCAGGTTACGGAAACACCCCAGCTTGGTTAACTGACAAGGTACCAGAAGAAGGGTGTATCTGTTGGTGGCTATTGATTCTTGGGTGCTTTACCAGGTCTTCATATTTTGGTTCAAATGTCATGTAGTGGTCATTGTAGGTGATTAGTGCTTTGGCTCACAAGTTAATATTTCCCAATTTGCAAACATGTCTTGATGATTTTGATAAAACTTACATAATTGGAAATGACCTTGGGTCAAGGGATTCATTCATTCAGCTGTTAAACTAAAGTAATCTCACGGGGGGATCATTGTTGGTTAGTACAAGTAAGTTGTAAATATTTTATAACCCTAATAACCCTACCCCATAATTTCAAAGAAATCCCAAATACCACAAATACCATACACGGCAATGGATTTCCAACCACCAATACTACCGGGGAATTTCATGGTCACCAGTGGTTTGTATGCAGAACTTTCTGGAATTGTGCATCTGGAAACCCTCAAATACCACAACATACCATAATGGTAGCACAGCGTGGGTTTATTTGGGGTGTTAGGGCTAATAACATGTTTTTTTGTTTTGTGTGCCTGCAAAATTTAGATGTAGCACCAAGAGAGGATTTCAGTAGCTTCCCACCAGGGCCGTAGCCAGGGGGGGTGCGGGGGTGCGACGCACCCCCAAAATGACAAGGTCCGCCTTATGATGTTGAAGGTCCGTTTTGCCATGTTTAAGGTCCGTGTTGTAAATTAAGTTTGTCTTAAGGGTTTGTGGTGCATGGTATATGGGGAATGGGACTAAGCATCTGTTAACCATCCCATTACGAGTGTCCCGTTGTTTACTATACGTTGTTTTCTCAACGCTGCACGAAATGTTTTTCTTCACTCACCCCCCCCCCCCCCTTCAATTTTTGGAGACGACCGCTGAAAAATTTTTGGGTCAAACCGGGCGAGCGCAGCGAGCGAAATTTTTTTTTTTTGGTACGCAAAGGTCCGCTTCTTCTGGCAAATCCTCACCCCCACACCCGCATAAAGTCCTGCGACGGGCCTGCTCCCAAATGCATTGCTCCAATGGAGGTTTTTGTACTGGTACTGAGTGATCGTTTAGTGATGAAACATGGCTAAAATGACAGTACTGATCACAAACCTTGCATTTTAAGAGTGTTTCATCTCTAACGATTCATCGCATGACTACCTTTACAAAAACTTCTAATGGAAGCAATGCATTGTGGGAAGCTCGGATATCTTCTCGGGTGACACCTACAGTCCTTATTCTGTCTGACCATGTGGCCATGTAGCCATGTGGCTGTGTTTTTCAAAGTTAAAGTTTAGAAGAAAGTTTCTCATTTGAGAGTCCAATTGCTTACAGAAGGGTCTAGATACCCCATTGGGAACCTTTCATATGATAATGTGTCAATGAATCACATACCATGTCAAAAAAAGGTTCATGTGAGGTCAAAGTTATAAAATGGGCTGAAAACATCACATTGGCCTCATTTGAGAAGCCAGTTCCTACAAAACTTAGGTCATAGATGCAACTTGGAAACCTTCATATGATAATGGGGTCAAGGATTACATAGCAAAAGTCAAAGGTCGTATGAGGTAAAGTTTATAAAATGGGCTGAAAACATCTAATTGGCCTCATTCGATAAGTAAAGTCCAATTTGCTATAGAACTTGGGTCATAGATAACCTTTGGAACCTTCATATGATGATGTTGTCCAGTGTCACATACAAAGGTTAAGGTCCCTCAGGCCAAGTTATAAAATGGACTGAAAACATCAATTGACCTCATTCGAGAAGTAAAAGTCCCATTGCTACAGACTTTGGGCATACATGCACCTTGGGGAACCCTTACATTTAACATAATAAGTGGTCAGGGTCACATCCATGTCAAAGGTCGTTCTGAGGGGTCAAGTTTTTTTGAAATGGGCTGAAAACAAATCAATTGGCATAATTTGAAAGGTTGAATTCCAAATGCAACCAAACTTTGGTTCATGCATGCAACAGGGGAACGTTCATATGATTATAAGGTCAGGGGTCCATTTTCAAAATCATATGCAGGTCAATTTATAAAATGGAAGTGAATGAAAGGTGGACCACGAAATCAGGCGACACTTGTTGTTCGAGAACCACTTGTCTATGGATTTCATCAAAGATATCCTTCAGGATAATTCCTGAATAAGCATTCACTTGGCATTCTTCATTTTTGATAGTCATTTCATCGGAGTGGTGCTCCAAGTCTAAGCTAAACTGTCATCTATTAAAGTCTGTTGAATATTGATGCTCTTTAGCATTATTCCAGTGAAAGAAAAAAGAGACTGGACCACAATTTGCCATATTTTTCTCATTGTAGTCCTGAAATTTCAGCATTCAAATCCATCTCTTCCCCAAGAGAGAGAGAGAGAAAAAAATTTGTTGTTTTAGTGGTTAACCATCAATATTAAGCACAGTGGAAGATCTCAATTAGTTTTACTCAAGGGCCACATTGAAAGTTTGTTGATAAGTGGAGGGCCGTATGGGATGGGGATAGATTGCAGCAAGCATAGTGTTCTCATGCCATGGGGTACAGGAGCCCTCCTTAGGGGCCTGGAAGTATTGCAGTTTTAACTGTTACTGGTGGTACCAGGGTAAGCCTGAGGCTGCTCAGGAATTTTCTGCTATAATAGTCCCTGTTATCTCCACTAGAGGATGTGGGTAGGGACGATGAACATTGCTACATGAACGAGCTAGCAAATTTGGTGGTCATAGGGTATTTCTATGCAAATTGACTCTAGATGACCTTTGACCTTTTGGGTCACTCTGAAATGCTGCAAACAGAGGTCAGACTGTCCTTCTCTACCATCATGCCAAATATCAGCTCCATATAATGCATAGCCGGACAGACTCGCAGACAGAGAGACAGATCTCATTTTTTTTAGTAGTATAGATAGAATTTTTTTTTTTGCTTTTAAGAGTGGGTCTTAATTTTTTGTCTACTGCCTGTGGGCCGCCTATCGAGAACCCCAGGAATAAGGCTTTTCAATATACATTTGTACATTATCACTACTACCACCAAAATTGCAATATGCATTATCGCTACTACCATCAAAACTGCAAGTAGAGAACACGATACACATAAATCGGAACAAGTACCTTTAATAGATAAAGTGGGTACATCTAAGTTATTGTATGAAGTGCTTATGATGGCACTTCATACCAATCATTCATGGATGGGTAACAAGTAGCGCGTAATTTTTTTAAAAATTAATGGGTCGATAGCGTTGTGGTAATGCATCCATGAATAGGGACTGAAGCAAGTAGTTCAGGAATAATGGGTCTGAAGTGTTGTAAGAAACAGTTTGATTATTTTCTTCAAACTACATTCCACACAGCTGTTCGAAAGTTACATTTATCATAATAAAACCAGAATAAAACAACATATATCAATAGCAACCCAGTTTTGACAACTGATTTGAATTAGTTATTCTACTAGCTACATCTTGTGCAAATTTTACAAAATTTAATTGCAGGAAAAATGATTTTTCTTAAAATTCATGATCTTTGTAGGCCTATATGATGAGATTCCCACAATGAATTTTTCTGATTTTTACATCGGTAATAAAAATGGCTCTTTCATGTCCCTACTTGTATCAGTTGTCAACATTGTGTCGCCGCAGCTTTAAATCAGTCTGAAAATAGAGACAATTTGAATGGGCCCAAACATATGGGTCTAATGGCGCATTTGATTTACAGTTAACCTCCGAAGAACAGGTTTTCAAGGTTATCTAAAATCCATTGCGGCACCAAGTGACTTTTCTGTAATTATCCATGGCTTGATACAGTAGGACTACCAAGACACAGCAAACCGTTAAAAGGTCAATTTTTACGAGGATCGGCATTTTTTTGCAAGTATGTCACAGATTTGAGGGTCAAAGTTAATGTAGGTTTAAAATGAGGTCATGCCATAGTGCACAAAGGTTAAGCTGGAAGGATATCATTGTTGTATGTGAAAAAGTTCCTGCACAGTGTGTACAGAGGCACGTCAATCCCGAAGATTTGCTACAATTCTAAACTTGACAAAAGGCGCCGTTGCGTGTGAAAAATACCAAATTCACTTTAATTTTCCCCAAAATTTAGGCTGAAAATTGGGGTCCGAATTCCGCAAAGAAGAGGGACAAAAATACATACTTTTGGGCCATAGGAATTTGTAATCTAGTGGTACTTGGATGCAAAGGCAGTGGATTTAGGTCATATCTAGGGGTCAAATGAGGTAATTTCCTTAATCTTAGTGAAAGTTGGCGGTTGACAATAATTGTTTGGGGATAGGGTGAGAAGGAGATCAAGTCAGTTGGAAGTCAAAGTCATGCAGAAGTTTCGTACCATGTTTATTAATCCATGCGGCAGGGCAAGAGTTCATCATCAGGGCATCGCAATTTCATTGGCAGCAGAATGATGAGCACAACATTATTGTGGCAATTACTTTGGTTGTGTTGTTGTCGCCATCTTCGATTTCGTTTTCGTTGTTGCAGCTCAGTGAACCCCAAGTAACTAATACTGGAAAATTAGTTACAAATACAGAATAAGCAAATGTACCTCACAAGCGACACCAGATCCTGTAAAATTACACAAAATGGTTTTAATTAGCTAAGCATACAATACCAATTTATGATTCATATGTTTTGACTGAATTTAACATGCGCAATGCCACATGCCACTGGTCACAAAATGTTTTTTTTCACACAGCAATATGATTTCCAGGGTATGCATAGCCATAGTTAGGGAGCAGTTTTCTTGTTAGGGGAAATGAAGACTCACCATCATGATTATTATTACATGTTATTCACTTTTATCTCAAAAAATGTGTCATGATGATAAACATTTGTGATCACACAGAAAATATTATAGGTGAACTACAAAAAAATGCACGTCATAATTCATTTGACCCGGCCTAATTTAGAAATGGGTTGGGAACATAAATATGCATCATAAATTAATTAATCTACTTGGTATTTTAGCAAACTCATACTTGCATACGATCAAAATGATAATGGAAGCGTGAGAAGTTTGAAGGTCATGGCTAGCTTATGGGGAAGTAGTTTTGACATTGATTTGTGTTTGGCAGTGAAGTTGTGTCCACTAATAAAAATGGAGTTAATTTCAAAATGGGAGCAAAAAAAAAAATTCTGTACACCGCATGGGCCATGCAATCAAAGTCTTTGAGTAGGCCATTGATGCGAGTTGCCTAAAGGCATTGTAGGCAGCTCAGCGCAACACCCTCCATCGCCAAGTAGTCGTGCTTTCCAATGCTCCCAGAGTTATTCTATTACACATGAGAGCTCTAGTTCTCGCCTTGATACTCCTGAATATTACCTGCAACCTGACCTGTCCGTGTATCAAGTGGTGATCTCCACAATCATCCCGCCAATGCGCTTTGGGGTCTGCAAGGTAATATTTGTCTCTCCACTGCACTTGCTTTTAATTTTTTCTGGTTGTGCTGTATTGACTCTGATGGTGTCCCACTGATGTGTTGGTACATGATATTCATTAGATTCACCATCTGGCAGTTAGACGTTCAAAGAAAGAGACTGTACTTTTTTTCAAATTGTTGACCCCTGTTATGTTTTAGAATACTTTTTTTTATAATGAAGAAGTTTGATGTTGCTCTCAATTTGTATTACCATATCTTGGGCCACATAAAATCATTCATAAAAAATAAGACCTTCTGATTTACTACTTAGTATAATGACGATGATTCTTGGAAAATAAACTGAAAGGGCAGAAGTTCCATTTACCCTCTCAAATTTCTACTTTAACAATTCGTTTTTTTATTTTTGGCCTTAGGGTTGGGTATTTGTTAGAGTAAGGGTCTTCATCCCCTTTTCACCGGGGGGTAACATATGGAACTCTTCCACTGAATGAACCAAATGTTAAAGCGAAACATGGTAAAAGAACTTGCCAGAATAAAAAAAAAGTTCATCGGTCGTCGTTGTTGTCGTCATCATCATCATCTACGTTTAATGTTTTATGCTTTGCAGATCAGAATATAGGAATTACTTAAGGGCAGTGTGTGTGTTTGTGTGTGTGTCCATAAAAATTGTTAAGCCGCCTTTACTAACTATTTTGTATGCTTACAATTAAATCGTAGTCAGCAAAAACCGATTAGAACAAGACTCAGATGACCTTACAAGACCCCATGTAATCTATGACCTCATTCAGAAACCACCGGGACAGACAACTATACATTCTGGGGAATGCCTGAATTTTTTTAGTGCGCTTATTTCCAAGTTCTACACCGAACATAAATCTACCCCCTCATTTCCTATTTTCAGTTCTAAATCCAACATAAATCTCCACCCTGATCCTAAAGCTTCCTAAGCTCTCTCCTCAACCCTAGTGCTTAAACACCAACCGTAACCCTAATAAATCAAACCTCAAAATTAAAGGAAAGGACCAAAACAAAAGCAGAGAAAATGATGATGTTAACCAGAAAAAAAATAGGTAGTCTGGAATAACCAGAATTTTATACTTGTAAATGGCCCTGTCATATTAGAAGTTAGAGAAGCTATTATGTGCTGCTAGTGACACTTGCCTGAAAAACATTACCAAGTAAGAAACGGATTAAATCCAGGAACAAAACATTTTCCACAACAGTGTTCACAATGTCGTTAGTTTACAATCTCAAAAAATGCAAACCTCGCAATACTTTTTTAAGAAACTTAGGAGTATTTTTTGTCTTTAGGCAGGAAGACACAGGGATCACTTTGTCTGTTGCTGGCTGTTGTGGATGTTTGTTTGTTAATGTGAATAAGGGTTAACATTTGGGCCTGTAATATATCCTCATACTTTGATGTAATTAACCAACTTAAGTCATAGGTGCAAGACGATATCCCCATTTGGTTGATGAGATCAAGGTCACATCTGAGTTCAAAGGTCACATACCTAAGGTAAAAAGGTCATTGAGGTTCAATTTTAAAGATGGCTGAAAATGTAAATTTGACCTCATGAAAAGTTGAAGTTCAAGTTGGAACCAAATTAGTTTATGGAGATTCTATGCCATCTCGCAATTATTTAGGTCAAAGGTCACATATCAAGGGGGGTCAAAGGTCATATAACTCAATTGTTTACGCGAGGTGGATACCTTTATTTTTTTGTGGAAGAGGCGAGGCTGAAGGCCAAGTTTTAAGATAATCATCGCTGGTTTCAATTCATTGTAGAGAGATTACCTATATTCTCTAAATAATGACACAATTTTCCATGTATATGCTGCATACATCAACCCCCCATGTCAACTGCAGTCAAAACTAATCTGACAAAAGTCTACCACTGCATTTGGTCTGTTATTGCTTCTCTAACTCAACTGCTTGAATCCCATGTCATTGCAGATCTGTATGATGCTGTTCACCATGAGCGCCAAATGTCCCTGGCCATCATTAAGTTGGGATGTCAGATGGATCCTGCTGGATGTACGAGCAAGCACATCAATTGTAGTTTTAAAGGGGCAATGACCCCTGTTTTGGGACGGTAATTCCAAACATGTGTGAACATGTGAGACTACTTGATCAATCGCACGATGGGAACGTGACGGGCAAATCGTGCACGGCGTTGGGCAACAGAAGATGAATGAAATTGGAGGATATCTCTGTGCTGTGGTCATGTGCTCACACCAGGACATGCTTTGTACTCGATATGAACCTGGTGTAAGTGCCATCCAGTCTATTCTGTAGCTTTTTCTTCATTGGTACAGGTCTCAGTCATTAATGGGATAATTCTACACAGGCTAAAGAATTTCAGCTTGGTTGAATTGGAGTACCATGTGAAATTTCTCTAAAAGCAATGGCCTTGCAAATCTTGCGTCAATGACTCTCAACTGTTTTCAAAGAGGTCCGACTTTTTAAATGTGCCTTGGTAGGTTGGACCTCCAGGTGTTCTTCATTTGTTGCATGAATCCCATGCTTTGGTTCCTTACGTGAATCCCTGTTAGATGTTGCTCTCCAAGAGCCACAAAACTGGAAGTCGTCTATTCCTCTTTTCCAGATTATTTTTCATCACTAGTCCTTATTCTGTTTTGTTGGCCAGATAAAGTTATACTACATGATTTGGTCTCACTGCGAGGTCATGTGACGTCCCTTGTTTCAGCGATGGTTTCCACTCTTGACGTAGTCTTGTGCTTTGTTCAAGGGTAAGTGTCTGATAATGCATTGTCGTCTGCGAAGTCCAAGTCAATGATAACTTCACTTGGATATCCTTGACTGCATCACGGGCATACAGTAACCCAAGTTGGTCATTGAAACCCCAATTGCCTTTCTCATGATATAGTCCAGGACGGAGGAATGGGGCAAATCTCCTTGGATGTACACCAACAATTCATAGTACACCATTTTGGTTGCCTTTAGGCGAATAAAAGCTAGTGCACTGGGTGTTGGTAATAAATAATTAGATATAGAGCAGGAACAGAATTATCATAGGGGCTCTAAGAAGATCATTTATCCCCCAGTACAGAACGTTTGTTAAAACACCATTGGTCAGTCGTTAGTTGTTACTAGACAACTCTAGGTACACTGCTTGGCCACTCTCAAATTTTGGTGTCACTTTTTAATTTTTCATTATGGGGACAGTTGAAGGCACTATCCAATTGATTTGCTAAAAATAAGAAAATAAAAAAATCATTCAAAAATCAAATTTTGCATGCTGTAACAGGGTAAAGTATATAATATAGCCTGCAACATAATAGGACCAGAAGAAACCTAATAAGGACAAAATCAGATATTTATCATTAGTGTCCATACGGAACTTACTAAACACCTATTGAAAAATGGAGATATAGTATCCTTTGAACACTGCCGTTTTCTTACTTTTCTGTCAATTTTCGGTTGGGGAAATAGTAACTTATGATAATTTCCTTAGAGTCTTATCCTTCACTTTTATGCTATTCCTGCAAGTTTCATATTTTGACTCTTAGGAAAAATCAACTGGATAGGGTCTCTA
>JAMKCH010029621.1:0-35304 GCA_023653785.1 Ophioderma brevispina
TTTGACGTCAATATTTTTTTCTTAAATTATCATGATATTACTAAGATCTCTTAAACGAAGGTTAGCTGATTTTGTAATGTCACTGAGACAGAGACTGCCATAGTAAATGCACGTAGCATTTCCCTAAATTACCGTTTGGAAATCCCCAATGCCCAAATCGAGCAGATCGTGTCTTCCCCCCCCCCCCAGCGCAAGAGATCCCAATGAGAGGGCGCTATAGCACATCCTTGACAGTGGCAGACGATGGTGGCCAAACTTCTTTCAATAATTATAGCAACTCACCAAATCTAATGAAAAAAGATTACGGCAATAGAGACACCGACCATAGACCGATTTAGGCGCTTTGACGTGGATCGGTCACACTTAGGCATCTGCTCCCATAACCTGGTAGGTCGTAGGAGCGCCACTGATAACATCTTGACAATTTCACTCCACCTTCTGCGATCCTCCACGGTCCTCTGGGTGGTGGCAAAATTCAGACCTTCCATTCTTTGATGTTATCTTCCCATCTCTTCTTTTGCCGGCCTCTTCTTCTTGAACCCTCGACTGTGCCCTGCAGAATGTTTTTTGCCAGACCAGATGAGCCGGTCGAGATGTGGCCATACCAATTTAGCTTCCGGTTCTTTACAGTGGTAAGGAGATCTTCCTGAGGACCAACAGCTTCCTGCACTAATGCTCTAACCTTTACATTTGGTACATGATCTTTGTATGAGATGGTCAGGATTTTACGGAAGCATCTCGTCTCATAAAGCCAGGATCCTTCTTTCATATCATATCAATTTATTTCCATATCAACAATAATACAAGAACAAAACATACATATCAATAGGAGACAATACATCATATGCCAGAGCAGATATGGCGGAAATGGTCGAAAGGCCAATAAGGCCAGAATTGACCATTCCCGAGACCTAAAAAAAACACGTTTCTTTACCTAATATAATAAAAAAAAAACACACCAAAACTATCACACAAGACCGGACAGTGCACCAATCAATCAATTTTTATAAGAAGAAATAAGCAAGGATTTGTATTTTTTCGAAAATGTTTTGTTGAGTTTAATTTTTTAACATGATCATTAAGGGAGTTCCAGAGAATTGGTCCTGTTGTTCTGACTGCTTGATCCGAGAACACCTTTTTATTTTGGGTCTGATTATAGTTATTGCTGTTTCTTGTGTGGTAGCTGTGGATATCAGAACGCTTTGTGAAAAAAATCATCAAATGAGTTTGGTAATACATTAACGAAATATTTGTACATAAAAACACCCAATTCTAGTTTGTAGGTATCGTAAACAGTAACAATATCGTATTTATAAAAAAGTGGCTGAGAATGGCTTCGATAGTGACCATGGTGACTATTGGATATCGTTCTCACAGCCCATTTTTGCAGTTTATGAATTTTTTCTAGGTAGGTTTTACATGCGTTTCCCCAAATAAGTATGCCGTAATTAATGTATGGAAGGATGAGGGTACGGTATAGAGTATGTAATATATGTTCAGGAATAAAGAACTTAAGTTTATTTATTATTCCAATATTACGCGAAATTGTTTTTGAAATACCATCGATATGGTTTCTCCAGGATAAATTTTCATCGATTATTAATCCCAAAAATTTGGTCGAGGATACTCTTTGCAATTTAGTGTTATCTAGAATGATATCTAAATTTTGTCGAGAAGTGCTATTATTAGAGTCTACCATCGAAGTCATTCTATGCGTACCCATAATCATATAATTTGTCTTACTGGTATTTACAGATAATTTGTTTGCTTTAAACCAATTGCTTACTTCGGATAGTTCCTTATTGAGTAATGGTATATGACCCATAATATCATCACATGAGTATAAAATTGTCGTATCATCAGCAAAAAGTATAAAGTCCAATACAGTTGAAGTATTTGTAATATCATTGATATAAAGAATAAAGAGTAAAGGTCCTAATATTGATCCTTGTGGGACTCCGCATATTATATTCTTAGGTTCAGATTTGGTAGAGTTATAATTCACATTATTGTTTCCTATTTTCTAAGTAATTTTTGAACCAGTCGTATACCATTCCTCTAAATCCATAATGTTGTAGCTTATAGAGTAGTATATTATGGTCTATAGTATCAAGAGCCTTTGAAAGGTCTAGATACACTCCAATTGTAGATTTATTATTTTCAACTGCACTGTTTATTTTATCAACAAGTTGCATAATCGCCATATATTCCAGGTCAGCTGTCAAAGTCCATGTCTCACAGGCATAAAGGAAGATGGACAGGACCAGAGTACGTATCAACTTTGCTTTAGACTCCAATGAGTCTAACAGTAGCGCACACTACAGTGTATAAAAAAAACATGTGCGCTTGTCCGTACTCGAACCGGCAAACTCCGTATCTATAGCACGGTGCTCTTGCCAACTGAGCTAACTAGCCAGGGTTGGTAGAAGAATTATAGATATCATCTATATAGGTGTTAAGTCTGAAAGGTGTCCATCGCTTTCCTAGCAGAGAGCATCAGAACGGTATATTTATAAATACGATTTATATTTCTTTTGAAATTTTTACTTAGCGATGGACACCTTTCGGACATAACACCTATAGATGATATCTATCGCTCCTCTGACACAATCGGTGGCTATAGAGCTCTACAGGTCACGGGGGAGTGAGGAGCGGCGTACTTCTGGATGGACTAAGTGAACATGGCGCAGGGTAAGCGAGAGTGGGTACAGGAAGGGGGGATGACTCCTCCCCCGCGAAGTGCGGAACCCTTGCAATTTTAATTTTTAAGACACATTTTCTAATAAAAAGGCGATATATTCATAATTTAAAATTCGCAAATGAGGGATAATAACAAAAAATGATATTTTGGTAAATACCCCGTAGGAGTTATCCACAATAGTATAGTACCGACGGAAAAGTTGGTTGGGGTAGGACGTGTCTCCGAGAGTTGGAAGTAGGATCATAACAATTTTTGCCAAAAGGGGGGGACCCATAGCTATACCAGAGATGCAAATTTTGCACCAAAATTAACTTGCACAACTTGCAATTTTTCCGTTAAAAAAAGTGTGACATTTTAGCAAATTTGAATATTTTGGCTTTCAGATTTAAGAAACTGGGCTAATTTTCAAAAACAATTTAGTCCATTGAAGGAAATTTGACTAATTTTCCAACAAATTGAGAAAAATTTGGAAAAATAACGACCCACATTGCTAGACCACAATTGGCATGAAAAAAGGAGTCAGTGCTATACAGAAGGCTAAAATGAGACCGATGCTTGTGGCACGGTCATCAGCAAGCCATAAGGCCATTAACGTATATTGCTACTTTGTCGCAACGCGTTGCGACATTTCGGCAAACGCGTTGCGTGTAGGCCATCAAAATCGAAATTGTGAAGATTAAAAAAAATACACCACAACACACTGTTGAGAAAGTAGCAAAGCGTTGAGACATTTCGGCCAAGCTGTTGGCGGCGTTCGGCCATAAAAAGAATTTCTGTGACGTATTTGCAAAAAGATAAATCTCCACCAACGTGTTGCGACCTTCACAACGCGTTGCCAAAACCTTACTAAAAACGCGGTTTGCGGCAATACGGTATGACCTTATTGCCTTCACAACGCGTTGTGAGTTTACAACGCGTTGTGAAGTCGCAAACGCGTGGTGAAGGCTTGCAACGCGTGTGAAGGCCCATATTCTTTCATCAGATGAATTTTATTCCATCTCGCAAGAATGTAACATATCCTTGATTTAATTTTTAATACAATACCTGATCGTGTTTTAAATTGCCTATTTCCAGGGAAATTTTCGTACGGATCAAAGCGTTTTAGATTCTCGCTTATGACAAAAGTTGAACGCTCCAAAAAAATCGCCGTCTGTGTGTACATTTGAAAAAGGCGTCTAATTTCTGAAATCAGAGCAATTTACAGAGAGAGTTGACTTATCTGAAGTGCTACAGTGCTGGCGCTGTTGATTGTGCATGTCAAATTTTACTCGTATTTTGACCGTATTACTGGGACAGGCTTATTCCCAAGTTAGAATAGGGACAGCACCACTCCGCATTGGATTGATTCTGACGGACCCATTTTCAGAGAAAAAAATTACCTCTTGGAAACACGTGCCAAAAAAGAAAACCAATTGGAACATCATTGCGGCTACATTTAGGAAGCTCGGACATGTCCCAATATCATTTCTGTCTATATGATCAGTTATGTGCAGGTTTTGGGGAGACTGTGTTGAAAACCCCAAACGGTTTTGGTCTTTTATTAGATCTAAAACACGTACAAAATCTTTGCCTCAAGTCATTCTCTGGCAATGATGGTATGTTGCTTCAACTTCAAAGAAAGACAACCCTTTTCAACAAGTACTTTTTTTCTTTATACACAAACCTTCGATAACTCAAGTTCCGAATATTAGGATTCACCAATATGAGTACTCTTGGATCCGTCAAAAATCAAACTGATGATGTCTTGGAGATCTTAAAAATCTAAGGTTGTAGGCCAATGACCCTGTGGCTGTCTGACGTGTTTTAAAATAATGTGCCTGTCAACTTGCGTCACCCTTTGTCATATTGTGAACATTTGTTCTATAGCCCAAGGGGCTCTACCTAATGCCATGGCTTGATGCAAATGTAGTTCGTCTACAAAACGGAAGATAAACAACAAGTAGGCAAGGACATGTTCTTTGCTATGTGTGTGTGGTAAAGTTATGGAGAGAGCTATTTTCATTTGAGTTTCCCTGTGCTTAAAGATAAATTGTATCCTCTCTCACATGGCTTTATCAAGGGCCGTTCCACAGTTCACACAAAAATGCTTGAGGATTCACGAAATCAGTTCGGTTATGGACAAATGCTGCGGCAGGTAGACCGGTGTACCTTGTTGTCAAAAGCTTTAGAGAGCGTCAATAAGCTCTCCTAAAGTCTCGTTCCTTTGCATTCATCTGATTATTACGTGGTTTGAGGCTAAGACGACAAAGAGTTGCTGTTGATGGTATCGATCAGACTGGCTTACGTTGTTTCAAGTGTGCCGCAAGGCTCTATTTTATTTTAGGTCCCCTTCTTTCGTTTTTCATCAATGGACTTGCCCAGCGTTGCCAATAGTGCACAAGATAGAATATGGTGATGATTGCCAAGTGTTTTTTAAAATCAAAAATAGATCCACTTGCCCATCGTCTCAAGAAGTCTTAATCCTGTTTAATGGAGCAAGTCCTGGGAGCTTAATTTTCATCCATTAAAATGCCAGGTCCTGACCTGACGAGACGTCATCTAAAACCAATTAAAAATTCATTATAACATGGAAGGTACCACAGTTGAGTGCATTGATACTAGCAGAGATTTGGGTGTTGATGTTCTTCGAAACTCAACTGGAATTGTCACATCCAACAGAGTGGTTGAAAAAATGCAATCAGAAATTGGGTATATTAGCGCATGTCGGTTTCAATGCCCCTGAGCAAGTACTTGACCCTTGTACTTTATAGATCCTGATCAGGAGTGACATTGAATTATGATAGCTGCCTTTGGAGTGGTACATCAAAACAAAACATCAGCTTTGGAAGGTGTCCAAAGGCGGAGCTACCCAAAAGTTCATTATGCATTATCCTGCTCAGGACTATAAAGCGAGACTTACGAGCCTCCAATCTCCCTTCACTCGCCTCAGGAGAGACCAGCTGATGGTATTTCTGTAGCCACCGACGTAAAAGTGGTCTTTATGACCCTCGATACAACAAGTTTGTGGAATTAAGCGGCCAGCCAACAGACGGGAACCATCCCACCAACGAGATCATATTCTGATCATTTAGGTAAAGCTCAGTTTTGCAGGAGATTTCAATGGTGTCTTTATGAAAAACCAGCTCCCCTTGGAACCAGACAAAAACTGGTTCTTGTGTATCTTTCAAATCTCAGGTAGTTGACTTTTAAGATTCCAGATTTGCTACACACGTTGTGATCCATCAAAAGTGTAACTGGGGCTTAGCGCACATGTACAACATGCAAACCTGGGGGGGGTTCACTATTTGGCTTTAATTCATGGAGGTGGGATGGTCCTAGTGGTGATAAGCACCTGTTTGTCCCAATCTTTTCACTGGAATTCTTTTGGTTGCATATCTAAATACTAATTTACTCTTTTAATCTTGCAATTTTTTCTTGAATTTTCTTTTTATTGCTGTTTGTGTTACAGTGATGAAGTGTAATAAAAAAATAACGGACATAACGTATTGCCGCAACGCAGTTGTGGATCTATTTGTTACATACGTAAAAGGAAATTCATGATTTGATTGGCAACGCCGCAACGCGTTGCCGATAATGTCGCAACGCGTTGCTACTTTCTCACACGCGTTGCGGCAATACGTATGACCCTTATGGCCTGTGACATTCGCACAACGCGTTTTAAGCTTCACAACGCGTTGCTAGATACTTTGCAACGCGTTGTGGGTCTGTTTTGGAAATAAGCACAGAAATGTTCATTTGAATTGCCGGACACCGCAAACGCGTTGTGAATTTCGGCAAAGCGTTGCTACTTCTCGCAACGCGTTGCCCGCAAATACGTTATGGCCTTTATAAGCTTGGATAAACTTCACAGCTTTGGGCTTGAAAGATGGGCTGTCCATAAACTGCTTTAGGCCTAGGTTCGAGGTAGAGGTATGACATTGATCTCTCATTTTGTCATTGATCCAGGATGATCATAGGGATGCTGGCGACATGCAGTGTCATAGATAAGGTAGCAAAGTGATTCCGTGGAATTCTGAGGTCGCCCCCCCCCCCCACACACACAACACTTAGGTCATTGGCTTATCGCATAAAACGAATGTTGACGAAAATAATTCGATATTGCTTCAACAGAAGTGTATAAAACTCTCAAAATTTGAAAAATCGGGCGCTCTTCAAAAATGTGCTATTGCTTTAAGCGGAAAACGCAGACAAGCAAACAACAAAAGAGATATTACACTGTTAACAGCACACCCAAGATTAACATGATTATTTCCATTTTGAGTAAGATTAAGTCATAATTAGCACATACCATTGTAATTAGTCCCTAATAATGTCATACAAAATATACCTGGTTTGTGTCATACTGGTGTGGTGTAAAGCATGATGAACCAAAAGATCTCAGAAGAGCTCAGAAAAGCCGGCAAACTTCTGGAATGTACCTGGACCTTAGTGAGTTTCATTAGAATGTGCTTCACTGAACTTCTCTGAATCATAGGTGGCGCACTGCTGCATAATTACAGTCAGTTAGTAGCTGCTATAAGATCTTAAATCTATGCAGTACATATGGAATAATAGAGGCATTTCAGAATTATGACATAATCGACTATATTTAGTCACATGACTCATATAGAGAGTACCAGATCCTTCTAGTATTGTTTGAGAGGATATAAAAAGCTTGGTGAGAGAAGAGAATTCCAGAGATCACAACCTCATTACTCCAAGGAGAGTTTTTATAACATCATGCTCCAAGTTTAGCAGAGTTTTCCTCCAAGTTTACAGTGACAGTATCAAGTCTAGTACTATCTTCCTATATTGGACATTGTCATAGTAGTCTCAGCTCCCAAAACCGTTTTTCGTCCGATTCTGTAGCCGTCTTCGTTTTCCGTATTTCGTGGCCCTCTGAGTTATCCAAGGATAACAAGCTACGCATTATTGGACTTAATATTTAGTCGACCTCCGCGCTTCGGTAGTTATTAGGATCTTAGTTTTTCTTCAGTAAGACCAAGTCGTCCGTGGACACGTCCCACTATTGGGAATTGGAGTTTTGCGCTGGAATATTCGCCAGGACTCTTTGCAAGTTCGCATCTTAATTGTAATCTCAGCTGCAAGGCCCGCGTCGCGGCACACCCCAGATAACGTAAGTTTAGTAATTCATAAATTACAACTTTAATTATAATAAATCTTTGATTATTGATACCTAATCGATGTTTGAATGAGATTGATTGAAACACCAATTAAAAAATGAATACTTTGTTTTTAAAAATTGGTAATCAAAGTTCACAGGTGTATTGTCTAGTTTATTCAGGAGTTTGAATCCGTAGTTTTGAGGTGGTTTTGGCCTTGGTCAAGGTTGACCTACCAAAATTGGGGGCCTCGTCCGGGAAATACCCTGTAAAACATACAGTTAAAATTTTGAACAAATTTTTGATTGTGTGTTTAAACTTTGATTATCTGGTGCTGTATATTGTTTTATTTGTGACAAATTTTTCATACACGATAGCGTTTAACGCAGGGAGTTTTATAAAGATGTTACGTGGGAGAAGTTTGATGTTCTCAAAAAGCCAGATTTTAATGGAGTTAGGCCAAGTATTTGGGATTGGAGTTAGGCATTCCATGATGAAAACAGTTAATTAAAATCAGTTGATACCCCATCTTGTAGAAGAAGATTTGTTAGATGAGGGTGTTTTGGAGAACTTAGTTGAATTTCAGGGATTTGTCAGATAGTGCTTTGAAATGAAACATTGGGAAATTGAAATGCAAATAAAATGGCCCACATTGAAATGGAATAAAAAGAAAGACAAGATCAGTTTAGAATGGGAAGAAAAGGAAAGGCAGACAAATTAAATTAATAGAATCAGAAAAACGTGAATTATAAAAAGCACTAAACAGCAGGAACTAGATTTAGATTAAAAATGGAACAAAACTAAAAATAAAGAGACAGCTTACAAATGGAAGAAGAATTAATTGGCAGAAATAATTGAAGCCAAAACAATTAAACAGAAAAAGTTGAAAAAGGCACATCCGCAGGAGGCTCCTCACACTCATGATTTGATGCCACCAGGAACAGCAAATTGTACCGACATTTAGGAAACAGAAGTTGACAAGTTTTTGCACTTCGAGAAGCTGCCAAAGATGCAAGTGGCCCTTAACGAGCATGGACAACATTGCTTCGACTGTGTTTTATTGGAACAAGCTAGATAGATCTACTCATCCCTATCAATTGATCATTGCAGTGATTATGAAGTAGTACATCCGTCTATTCCTAATGACCTATGTGTTAGTGCCTGAGGCGTATAGGCAAAAAATTTCGGAGTGCGAAAAAAACTTGCCGATCAAACTCATGTCGAGTTGCAAGAGTTCCAGGAACAAATGTTGGATAGGTTGCTCACTCACTTCAGAAGTGAAACAAGACTTCAATTCACTTCGCAGTTGGTTTTTAATTGGCAATTCAAAACAGTGCATTCATGCCGATGCTTAAAACCTCATTTGGATCAAGCGAATAAATCAAAGAATTTGAAAAATGCAGCAACAATAGCATATGATTACGACGCCCTCACCCATAAGTTGAGTTCCAGCAATAAGTACGGGGGCCTAAAAGTCAAGCGATCCAAGAGTTTTTCAATTCAAATAGGCCTTACCAAAGTCATTCCAAAGTCATGGTAATATTAAAGAATGGAAATCAGTTCCTGTTCCTCCCTTCAGGGGAATATGGGTCCTTCTAGTACCAAACAAAAGTCAGGGATGGTTTTAAAGTTCCATATAACTTGCAATATATTGCAAGGATTTCAGGTCAAATGTTATGGCACGCTGTTGGAAGTTGATGGGAAGCAGATAGCCATGAAGCAGAAGTCTGCACCCCCATAGGTTGTGCTGTGTCCATTAGAACACAAGTTAGTTCCCAGGCTATTAAACAGAAAGATGTTTGAGGTCTGAGAAGAAGTTGGGAAGACATTTGAACCATTGGTTTTGAGGTTCCGTGTCGCTTGAATGGTGACAAAGTTTTGACAAAACCTATAAAGACATGCGTGATACATGTTGTGCCCATCATAATTTTGGAGGTGTCCTTGCCCTTTATGAAGTTAGTGGCAACAAGGTGAAATTGCTTCGATCCAAGGTATAGGTATGGACTGTTATAGTGTCCCTCTTCACAAGGTGAATTTGAAGTCTGAATTTGGTCTCAGGTACAGTCATAGTTGGGGTAAGGCCTGACTTCCAAGTCAAAGGTGTTTTCAATGTTATTATGGAATGATTTGGCAGGCGGGAAAGTACAACCCGAACCAATTGTTACCCACAATCCCTGCAACAGAAATAGACATGAGGATAAGAATAGTACAGTTTATCCAGCCTGTGGAGTTACTAGGAGTATGGTATGAGCCATGCTTGACGCAAATAGTGATGGAAGGAGAAAGACCTTTTCCCAAATTTAGATTTAAAGACACGTTCATGACCAATTAGATGAACCAGGTCAACTTCCCTCTTCGGGAGATCGGTTCTCCAAAACAAGAGTCCGGCCCTGAGCAATGCATGTGGGGATAAGATGAGGCTCCCTTGAGTCATAACATTTAGTTCTTTGACAGGGATAATGATCTCCCTCAAGAATCTTAGTCACAGGGCAGTAACCCTGCAGGATTCTGGACAACATTCTTGTGTGTTTTTTACACACACAATGGTGTTCTGATGAGGAAATTGAGGCCACCTGATGCTCCAGCAAATGATGAGTGGAAAAGTTGTTCATCAGGTAGTTGTCCCAAGATGTCTCATATTTAGGTCATCACATTGCCCATGCTAGTCCTATGGCAGGACAAGAGTCAAGAAGACACATGATAGGACGGATTTTGAACCACTTTTGTTGGCCTACACTTCGTAAGGATGTTTCTGAAAACTGGTAAATCTTGTCATACTTGTCAAGGTGTTGGCAAACCTAATCAAAAATCCCGCCACGCTCCTCTAAAACCGATACCGGCGTTCGGAGAGCCATTAGTAGGGTCATATTTGACTGTTGTAGGACCTCTCCCTAGGACTAAGTCGGTTAATCAGTACCTATGACTATCATGTGTGCCCTCTTCCCATGTTTTTCCTGAAGCCAAACCCTTAAGGAATATTAAGGCTAAAACGTATTTGAAGGCTTGACCAAGTTTTTTTCACCTCTTTAAAGCCCTACCTAAGTCAATTCAGTCATATCAGGGGTCAATTTTTAATCGGCGCCTATTCAGCAAGTGTGTATGAGTTAGGGATAGAACATATTTGTCCAATGCCTACCATGCCGAGTCCCAAGGAGCTTTAGAGAGATTCCACAAAACTCTAAAGAATATGATTAGACTTACTGTTTGAATTTGAGAAGGACTGGAATTAGGGAGTTACTTGTTTTTGTTTGCTGCAAGGGAAGCATGTTCAGGAACCCTAGGTTTCAGACTCCCTTTAGTTAGTTTTTGTCGAACAGTGCGTGGTCCCTTGAAACTCCTAGAGGAGAAGTGGCTGAATGATAAACTGACACCAACCTTTTGGACTATGTTTCCTCCAAATTCAAGTAAGGCTCAATAGGGCCAATGAAATTGCCAGGGGGAAATTTGAAGCAAGCCCAGGCCAAAATGAAGAAGTGGTAGGACCAAGATGCAAGAGTAGGGTCTTTGGCCAGGATACCAAGTGTTAGTCTTGTGTCCAATCCCTGGACATCCACTGCAGGCCAAATACATGTCCTAACAGGTAGAAATCACAACCATGAAGTTGACTACATGTCCCACACGCCAGATAGGCGTAAAGATAGCAATTGGTGCCAATGTAAATATGGCTGAAGAAGGATTCTGGGGGTAGGTAGAAGTGATGATGGCATTGCAAAACCAATGTGGGGGGCTCTTAAGGATTCATACAATCTGACGATCCCCATGGAATTCACCCTCATTAGATCTTAATATTTAATCAAAAACCCTACGCCCTCACAACCGAATTCAAACAGTGAAGACAAGCAGCATGACTATCCACAGTTGCAAAATTCAGATGTGCTCAGTGATTTGGATACAAAACTAGTCATCTTTCAGAAAATCAGTGTGAAATCAAGCAGTTGATCATGAATTTGAAGATATTTTCCTCCTGATGTCCGATTAGACCACTGCTGCTTATGCAATGATGTTATGTGGGTGATTGTGCACCAATAAAACTGCACCCTTACAGATTAAATCCTATAAAGAAATAACATCTCAACAAAAGATAGATAACATGTTGTGCAACAAAATAATTGAAGGCAGCAAAGTTAATGGAGTTCCCCCCATGTATTTTGGTTCCAAAACCCGATGGTTCCCTTAGGTTTGTGACAGATTTTAGAAGGGTAAAGTCACTGTTCAAGACTGATTCATTTCTCAATACCTCGTATTGATGACTGCATTGACAAAATTGGAAATTCAAAGTCTTCAGCAAGTTTGACCTTCTTAAAAGGGTATTGGCAGGTTCTCCTTACTGATCGTGCGAAAGAAATTTCGGCATTTTGAACGCCGGATGGGCTTTTTTCAGTATCAGGGTTAATGGCCATTCGGTATGAACAACGCACCGGCAACCTTCCAAAGAATGGTAAATCATATAATTGCTGACATAGAAGGTTGTGAAGCGTATGTTGAATTTGATTGTGTACAGTCACTCTTGGGAACAGCACATGGGGCAGCTCCATCGCTTGTTTCAAGGAATTGTCAGAAAACACCTGCCAGTAATTTTAGTCAAGAGTGAGTTTTTGCCATGCCAATGTCACATACTTAGGCATGTTTAGGTCAAGCAAGGTCAAGCCTGTTAAAGCTAAAGTTGAAGCAATTGAGAATTTCCCCACACCTAGTACCGGGAAAGAACTTCAGCGATCTTGTATGCCTAATTTTACAGGTGAAGTTTTGTCCAACAAACTTTTCAGATATTGCCAGTCCTTTGACACTTGCTAGCCAAAAATGTCAATTTGTTTGGTCGCAGGAATGTGAAATAGTTTCCAGAAAATCCAAGCCATACTGATTAGTGAACCGTTCTGATTCAGACCAGACTTTCAGAACCCATTCAAGTTGGCCATAGATCCAGTGACATAGTGTGTGGTGGAGTTCTATGCAAGAAGGAGAAGACGGAATATACCACCCTATTTCGATATTCTCCAAGAAGTTAACAAGCACCAAAGAAATTACTCCACTATTGAGAAGGATTTTCTTGCTGTGATTTTAGGTCATTAGGAAAGGGGGCATTTGGATGTATATTTGGGCACCACATGGTCACCCAGTGCTTGTTTTCACAGATCACAACCCCTCACCTTCATTCAAAGGATAAAAACAAGAATCTTAGGCTAGTGAGGTGGAGTTTGACTTGCAAGAGTACAACCTAACTCAGACACATCAAAGGCAAAGATAATGTGATTGCTGATGCTTAGCCGCGAATTGTGTAGTTCAGTCAGAAACAAGTGAAGTTTTAAAAAGGGAATGTAACATTGTAATAAGTTATGTATCTGAAGTTAAGAATATTAGAGCCTTAAATAGTTTACGAAAGTTTTTGGCTTTCAAAATCAAACTTTCTTTCTTTAAGGGGAGGGTTTACAGCCCCATGAATTAACAATGATTTATTGCATTTTGATAAGCATTAAGTCATAAATTAGCACATAACATATTGTAAATTAGTCAAATAATGTAATACAAAATTACCGAGTTTGTGTGCATAACTGGGGTGTGTAAAGCAATAGAAGGAACCAGAAGATCTCAGAAGAGCTCAGAAAAGCCGTCAAACTTCTGGAATGTACCTGGACATTAGTGATTTCATTAGAAAGTGCTTCACTGAACTTCTCTGAATCATAGGTGGCGCACTGCTGCAGTATTACAGACAGTCAGTTAGTAGCTGCTATAAGATCCTCAATCTATGCATTTACATGTGGAATAATAAGGCATTTCCAGATAGACATATGGACTATATTTCGCACCTATCATATAGAGAGGACCCGATCCTTCTAGTATTGTTTAGAGGATAAATAAAAGCCCTGGTGAGAGAAGATGATTCAGAGTATCACAACCACTCATTATTCCAAGGAGAGTTTTCATAACATCTTGCCCAAGTATTAGCAGAGTTCCAAGTTGACAGTGACAGTAATCACAGTCTATTACTAATCTCCCATATAGTGGACAATTTGTCATAGTAGTCTCAGCTTCAGTAGTTTTCGTCCGATTGTGTCGCCGTGTTCGGTTTCCCGATTTCGTGCCTCTGAGTTCTCCAAGGATAAACAAGCTACAGCAACTTTTGACTTTAGATTTAGAGTCAACCTCCGAGCTTCGGGAGTCTTTAGTAGGTGCTAGTTTTCTTCAGTAAGAAGGGACCAGTCGTCCGTGGACACGTCCACTATTGGAAATTGTAGTTTTGCGCTGGAATATTCGCCAGGACTCTTTGCAATTCGCCATCTTAATTGTAAAATCTGCAGCGGCAGCCCGCTTCGCGCACACACCAGTAGTAAGTTTATAATTCATAAATTAACAAAACTTTATTAGATATAATCTTTGATATGATACTCTATCGATGTTTGAATGAGATTTGATTTAAACAACACAATTTAAAATGAATACTTTGTTTTAAAATTTGTATCAAGTTCACAGTGTAATGTCTAGTTATTCAGAGGAGTTTAAATCCGTAGTTTTGAGGTGGTTTTGCCTTGTCAAGGTGACCGTCACACTCACATTGTTTTGCAAGTTTTCAAAAACTTGTACTATTTCGGAAGCACGCAGGGAATTATTTGCTACAGGGAGGAGGATTTCAGGGGGTTTTTTTTCTTTTCTGTTGGCAAATTTGTGCGTGTCCCCTAAATAAATTCTCACCCCACTGATTTTTATAAAATTCTCATTTGTAAAAGTTCATGTCCCTATGTCCCCCCTCCCTCCTTGTTGAAAAAAAATCATGTTCCCCTCCTCTCCTTACAATGTTTTTGTATTCCCGCTCAAATCCTCTCCACCCCCTTGTAAATAATGACCCCACCATAAATGTATAGTGGGGGACTAGTAGTGAACGGATCATATGGGAGTGTGCAAATCCGGATAAAATTTTGAATTTTGGTAGGCAGCAAGATTTATAATCATTGATACAAAAAATTGATGGCAGCAGCTTGCCATCAAAAAAAACCACCCCTTTCATTTCCCCCAGCTTGGATTTCAAGGTTAATGGGTAAAATTTTTAAAATGTTCCGATTGTGTTGAAAAGCACACCATAATGTCTGTCTGGTTACAAGGGATTCAAAGGTATCATTTATACTACCTTTTGACACAGTTTAGGAATTATGTGGTAAAAAACTGTAAAAATGGTAAAAAATCAATTTTGGTTTTTACAGTGGTCAACATTAACAAGTTGCTCCATTTTTGTAAATGTGGTTCAAATTATTGGTTTAGCTCATAGTAATGAAATATAGAATGGTTTTAATATCTTACGTGTCTGGTTTTAACCAAAATTGCGAATAAAGTCACTCTATTGGCAGCTTTGGATGCTATTGCCTGTGACCTATTTTGTTGTTGGATAACGTGAAAACTAAGCATAAGATAAGGCAACTATTCCTTATTTCAATCATTTAACGTTCTAGGGAAACAATTTGGTCACGCACATATTCTGAATCAAAGCAACTTTTAACTTTTGCTCAATGTACACACCAAATTGCCTTTTCACCAGTTTTTTAGGCAGTTTTTACCGCCATAACTCCGGAATCTATACGCCATAGATTATTAAAATTACCGTTTTGGAATCCTTGTGACCAGACAAAACACTATGGTTTGCTTTTTAACCACATTCAGAACATTTTAAATTTTTGACTGGCGCCTGTATACCCTTGAAAACTAAGCTGGGGTCCATTAAGGGGGGTTGCCAAGTGCTTCCATCAACTTTATGATTATCATGCCCAAAGTACTTGTGTGCAAAAATTCACATTTTATCCGGAAGCGCAGCACTCTTACATACAACTATCAGTCCCCTGCTATATAAACATTCCTTTCACAAAGAGGCAGCTCAGTATTTGATTTAATGTTTACTAACCGCATTGGCCAAATATTTTAATTGTATACATTACATTCAGCCCAATGTTATCAAAAGATAAATTGAATAACATTTGTTATTTCAAGTTCAAGGATCTGAGACTACGTTAGGTCCATGCAAAATGGTCGATCACAGATCTTGCGGATTATTCCGTTTCTCTGTTTGTTTGAAAATCAAACTTCTCATCGACAGACATTCATCATAATTATTTTTTAACGTTTAAAGTGTGCACAATTTTATAAAACAATTAACCGAATGATGATAGTTGCTCTCAATACACAAAAATACACGTTGGTAAAATATGAAATCAAGTTTTCACCTTAATGGACAGAAGTGTAAATGTCTAAATACGCATTAAAATTTGCCAATGCAAAATCAGTGTTATGTTCTATTTGGAAACTTTAAAATGTCTTTTGTTTCATTTAAAGTATTTCTCACCAACTAGTCCAATAATAAGCAACCGCATAAGTGTCTAATTTTAAAAGGGGTGGCCCGATTTAGGTATCTAAAGTTTTGCGTCTTGATAGATCAGCCTTTCCCCCTCCGGCCCGCAAAACCAGCCCATCTAAAGTTTTGCACCGATATTTCATTCCTCGTTTTGATGTGAGCGCTAAGAACGTAGCTTGGTAAGTAGCCCCCTCAAAACTGTGTAAAATTCCTATTGGTCACCAAAATGGAGCAGCAATTCGCTCAATAACTTCCCCCCCAAACATCCTTTACGAGGCCTAGTCCTGAAGATTTCACATTGGGGTGAAATGAGCAAATAGTAGCTTTCTTCAGATACCCAAATTTTGATCACTTCCGTAAATCTTGGTTCGGGGAGAGGCTATTAGCAATCGGGCACGGCTCTTTAATTACATGATTTACTTCTATGTCATCCAATATATGAATATCGGAATCTCTATAGTTATTATGCCTTGCATTCAAAGATGCAACCTATCATCCACTTCAATGAAAATAACTGCGGCAAGCGAGAAAGAAACTGAGGTAAAGCTTTGAAATGAATGATGCGTCGCGGAACTTCCATTACCTGAAAAGATAAAAAGGCAAGATGATTAAAACTTAAAGCCCAAAAGATACTTGCTTAATTGTTACATTTGAGGAGTTCTTATACGACGGCATTGGTTTAATCAAAGGGCAACAGCGTTATTCAAGGTGGAACTTCACAACCTTTACAGTGGCTCCTATCATAGTCTTTTCACAATATCAGTGACAGGAGTGTCCTCTCTAAATGTAAAAAGTGAAAAATTTATTCTATACACAAGAAGAAATTCATAAATTACCGTGGCAGGGATCACTGCAGAAAATCCTTATATACCCTGGTCAAAATTTCTCTTTAAGGGCGAATTTCTACTCTTTTGTACAGATAAAAACAGCTATCAGCTCTAATCTTTATCATCCTCTTTTCCGAATGCAAAATGGCTTGTACAAACTCTATTTGGCTTGAATGGCCACAATGAATCCTCTTTTTAAATTTCTAAATACTTAACAATTCATGACCAATAACTTAATACTCTGCTATTTCAGTACTGGTGTATTTTGTAATTATCTGATGATATGCAAACCGAGCTGTCCGATTCTATCTACGCATGGAAATATTTTCTATCCCTGCTCTGTCAGGTGGCCTATAGGTTATATTATGAACAGTTTTAATCCCTCGAAAATGACTTTACGTATGGGTGGCGTTGTCTTTGGCGTTAAAAAAATCCCGGGGGGGGGGTCATCACAATATGAAATGGATATTGGTGTAAGGCTCGCGCTTCCACCGCATGGGCTTCGTTGACAGAGGATGAAAAAAATAGGGGTCTTTGCCGTGTCTTTGGGTGAGAGACAACCAAATTGGCCCAAATAGGGGCTTTCTGAGTGACACATTTGCAAATTTTCGAAAAAATTATGGGGCTATTATTGGGTGGTATTTTTGCAAATTTTCTGCAAGAATAGGGTCTTTGGGTGAACTTTTCAAAATATTTCTCCCCAAAATAGGAGTCTTTGGGTGACAGGGGTAAAATTTGCCAAAAGATTGGTCTTTGGGTGATAACTATGCTGAAAAGGGGGCCTTAACAGCCTTACATACGCATGCTTCCAAGATGTGGAGTGCCCCCCGGATTTAAATACCCTAACCACCACCTCATAACCTGAATTTCGTCAACCAACGAACATGCTATTTCTATGGATATATCTTTCCAGGCTGCCCGTTGAGTCGGTGAATCCCCAAAAGTCTAATTTATCCTTATAATTACGAAATTCCGTCGTTGGTGACACATAGAGGTTCGATCGTCGAGCTTTACAATTACCCAAAATTAAGCAGAGTGCAATTAGCAGTAAAAGGCTTAGAAAATGACAATTTTGGCTGAATATTTGGAAATACAGGCAAAAGATTGTATTTTGTGTCCAAACTATTCATGCCTATATGGAGGTTTTATTACGTTTATTGAGGCATCAACATTATTATACACGATGAATTTTCAATTATACAATTAAATACATGAAAAACGCGCGAATTTTTACAGTGAACATCCTGGGGTCATTATCTGTATAAAACACGCGTATCCCAACAGCTATCGAATTTAAGAAAAAAAAGGGGGGCCCTTTGTCAGCAGATTAGGAGGGCCCTTTAGTGTCGCGAAGTGACACAATGTCGCGTTTAGTGCAACTAGGGGGGATGTCTGAGGGGATGGCCCCCCCCCTTCTCGAAGTGAAGAAATTTTGAAATCTGTTCTGGTCTTAAGTACGATTTGATGCATAGTTTTGATCCTGATGGGTACCTCAAGGAAACGTACAAATGTTAATAGAGCGTTTAGCAAACACTTGTAGGGGAGTGATGAAAAAACTCCGAATTTTCAGGGCCCCCCTTTCTGAATCTCAACAATCAGAGTCTCTGGGCCGCATCGCATTTTGGTAGAAACAAAGTTGTGTGGGGCCCGGTGTCCTGTATTGTCATGTTGATCATGTGAAAGGGCACAGGGCCCATATAATCTTGGGAACACTGTGGCCGTGATTTGTTTCTTTTTTTCCATTTTAAATTTTTTTTGGTGGGTGAGGGGTCCCGGAGAGCATATTTAGGGGGCCATGTCAGCATCCGCCTGCTGACACTGGCTGAGTCTTAATCCATATCCTCCACTCTGCCCGTAAAATTCTCTTTTCTATTGTAATTGTACTGATTATTGCTATAATACATACCTTATCTCTCCAATAAAGTATCGCTTCATTCAGTTGTCGGCCTAGATTCTCATAGTTTTCATTCAGCGAATCTTGATCCTGATATCAAGAATAATAGATTCTATAATGATATAAATATCCTCTCTCTCCCTCCCCCCTTCTCTCTCATTCTCTCAAAGCTACAGGAGGAGGTATTAGTATTTAACGACCCACACCAACCATATTGTCTCATTTTAGTGTCGAGCTTCGGGCGTTATTAGGAGCTAGTTTTCTTCAGTAAGGACAAGTCGTCCGTGCACGTCCCACTATTGGAATTGGAGTTTTGCGCTGGAATATTCGCCAGGAATCTTTGCAAGTTCGGCATCCTAATTGTAATCTCGCTGCAGCCCGCTTCGCGGCACACACCAGGTAGTAAGTAGTTAATTCATCAAACACAACTTATTATAAGATAAATCTTTGATTATTGATACCTAATCGAGTTTGAATGAGATTGATTTAAACACACAATACAATGCATACTTTGTTTTAAAATTTGTAATCAAGTTCCCAGTGTATTGTTAGTATTCAGGAGGAATTGGAATCCGTAGTTGAGGTGGTTTTGCCTTGGTCAAGGGTGACGTAACAACACTCACATTTGTTGCAAGTTTTCAAAAAAACTTGTACTAATGTAGGAAGTCACGCAGGGAATTATTTGCTACAGGGAGGAGGATTTCAGGGTTTTTTTCTGTGCAAATTTGTGCGGTCCCCCTAAAATAAATTCCGACACCCAATTGATTGTATAGAATTTCTCATTGAAAGTCATTCCCCCCTCCCTCCTTGTTGAAAAAAAATCATGGCTCCTCCTCTCGCTACATGTTTTTGGTAATTCCGCCAACTCCTCCACCAATGGCGTATTAAATAATGACCCCACCATAAATGTATAGTGGGGGACTGTAGGGAAACAGATCTTATGTGAGTGTGCAAATCCGGATACAAATTGTGAATTTGGTACCCAAGTACTTTATACATTATAATCAAAAAATTGATGGAAGCACTTGCCACACCCCTTTCTTTCCCCCAGCTGGGATTTCAAGGTTACATAGGGGTAAAATTTTAAAAATGTTCGATTGTGTGAAAAAGCACACCATGACGTGTGTCTGGTTACAAGGATTCCAAAAAAGGTATAATTATACGAGCCTGGGACTTAAAGTTTAGGAATTATGGGGGGAAAAATCGGGAAAAATGGTAAAAAAGTCCAATTTTGGTTTGTACAGGGTCAACAATTAAGTGCTCCATTTGTTAAAATGTGGTTCAAATTATGGTTTAGTCATAGATATTGCAATATAGGAGATGGGTTGACTATCTTACGGGTCTGGGTTATTAAACCAAAATGGCATATAAAGTCAACAGCTATTGGCAGCTATTGGATCATATTGACCTGGGACCTATTTGGTGGATAACGTGAAACTATAGGCATAAAGATAGGCAAACTATTCTGCTTATTCATCATTAAGCTTAGGGAAACAATTGCACACATATTAACTGAATCAACAGCAACTTTTACTTTGTGACCCTGACACACCAAATGACCTTTTCACCATTTTTACAGTTTGTACCCCATAACTCCGGAACTATAAAGCCCTATAGAAGTGTAAACTATACAACCTTTTGGAAATCCTTGTGCAAGCCAAACACCATTGTGTTGCTTTGTAAACACATTCCGAAACATTTTAAATTTTTGACCCCTGGATAAACCTGGTGAAACACAAGCTGGGGGCCAGTAAGGGGGGAGGTTGCCCAAGTGTTCCACAATTTTATGGATTATCAATGCCAAAGTACTTGTGTGCCAAAAAATTCACAAGTTTTATCCGGAAGCGCACCTCGTACACTACCGGCCCCTGCTAGTATCAAAACATTCCTTTCACAAGGCGTCAGTATTGATTTTAAGGTTACTAACCACATTGCAAAATATGTATGTATTACATACATTTCACCAATGTATAAAAATATAAATTGAATAACATGATGGGTATTAAGTTCACGCTGAGAAATGACGTATGGCAATGCAAATGGTCGATCAGAGGATCTTGCGGATTATTCGTTTCATCTGGTTTGTTTGAAAATCAAACTTCTCAATCGACAGACATTCATATATTATTTGTAACGTTTTAAGTGTAAATTTTATTTTAAAAAATGAACCGATGATGATAAGTTGCTATCAATACCACAAAAATACAACGTTGTAAAATATGGAAAGCAAGTTTTCTAATGGTACAGAATTGTAAAATGTCTAAATTACCAGTAATTTGCTCAATGCAAAATTCAGTGTTATGTTATATATTGAAACATTTAAAATGTCTTTTGTTTCAATTTTAAAGTATTTCTTCAGCCAAATACCAAATAATAAGCAACGCATAATGTGTGCTAATTGTTAAAAGGGGTGGCCGATGTAGTATAATAAAGTTTTCGTCTTGATAGAATCGCCTGCGCCCCAAAACCCCATCTGTTAAAGTTTTGCACCGATAATTTCATTCCGTTTGGATGTGAGAGCTAAGAACGTACTTGGTAAGCCCTCAAAACTGTGTGAAAAGGTAATATTGGTCGACCAAAATTTGGAGACAATTTGATCATAAACTTCCAAACAAACATCTTTAGCTGTCCTAAGATTTCACAGGGGAAATGCGAAAAATAGTAGCTGTCTACAGCTACTCAAAAATTTTGTCTACTTCCGGTAAAATTGGGGTTCTGGGGATGAGGCGATTAGCAATGGGCCCTGCTCTTAACTTTACATGAATTTACTATATGTAATCCAAATATGAATATATGCAGAATCTCCTATAGATGTATGCCTTCAAAAGATAGCAACCTATCATCACTTCAGGAAAATGAACTTCGGCAAACGAGAAAGAAAACTGAGGTAACGCTTAATGCAAATGATGATGCAGTCGCGGAACTTCCATAACTGAAAAGATAAAAAAGCATGAAATTAAAACTTTAAGCCCAAAAGTTACGTGCTTTAATTGTTACATTGAGGAGTTATTATACGGACCCATTGGTTTAATCAAAGCAACAGCGTTATTAAAGGTGGAACTTCACAACTTTAAAGTGCTCCTATCATAGTCTTTTCCACAATATCAAGTGACATGAGTGTCTCTCTAAATGTAAAGAGTGATAAAAGTGTATTCTATACAAAAGAATGAATTCAAAAATACCTGAGGGATCACTGACAGAAAATCCTATATACCCGTCAAAATTTCACTCTTTTAGGGCGATTTCTACTTGTTGACAGATAAAAACAGCTATCAGCTCTAATCTTAATCATCCTCTTTTCCGAATGCAAAATGGCTTAGAACAAACTCTATTTGGCTTGAATGGCCACAATGATCCTCTTTTTAATTTCAAATACTTTAACAATTCATGACCAATAATTATACTCTGCTATGTCAGACTGTGTATTTTGTAATTATCTGAGATTGCAAACCGAGATGTCCGATTCTCATTCTAACGCTGGAATATTTATTATCCCTGCTCTGTCAGGTGCCTATAGTTTATGAAACAGTGTTAGCCCTCGAAAAATGGACCTTAACTATGGGTGGCGGTAGTTTTGCGTTTAAATCCCGGGGGGGGGGCATTCACGGTATGAATGGATATTGTGTTAAGGCTCGCGCTTCCAAACCAAGGGGCATTCGGTGACGAGGACTGAAAAAATAGGTGGTCTTTGCCGGGGGTCTTTGGGTGAGGGACAAACATATATTGGCCCAAAAAAATATCGGGGGCTTTCTGAGTGACACATTTGCAAAATTTTCAGAAAAAATGGGCATTTGGGTGGTATTTTTGCAACATTTCGGAGGAATGACGGTTCTTTGGGTGAACATTTAAAATTATCCCCCAAAATAGGAGTCTTTGGGTGACAGGGGTAAAATTGCACAAAAATGGTGTCTTGGGTGATACGATGCTTGAAAAGGGGGCCTAACAGCCTTACAACGCATGGCTTCCAAGATGGGAGGCCCCCGGAGTTAAATACTAACCACACCCATAACCTGATTCGTTCGGAAAAACCAACGGCAAACAAGCTTTCGTATGGATATATATTTCGCTGCCGTTGAGTCGGAATCCAGCTCATTCTAATTGATCCTTATAATTACGAAATTCCGTCGTTGGTGACATAGAGGTTCGATCGAGCTTTACAATCCACAAAAATTTACAGTGCATGTACAGTAAAAAAGGCTAAAAATGACACTTTTGGCTGAATATTTGGAAATACAGGCAAAGATTGAAATTTTGTGTCCAACACTATTCAGGCCTATATGGAGGTTTTATTACAGTTTTATGAGCATCAAACATTTTATATACACTATGAATTTTCAATATACAATTAAATACATGAAAAAAACGCGAAATTTTACAGTGAAAATCCTGGGAGCATATCTGTATAAAAAAAAACCAGTTATAAAAAACAGCAGGATTTAAGGAAAAAGGGCCTTGTCAGCAGATTAAGGTGGACCCCTTTAGGGATCGCGAAGTGAACACATTTGTTCGCGATTTAGTGCAACTAGGGGGATGTCTGAGGATGCACACACCATTATCAGAACGTGAAGAAATTGTGAAAATCTGTTAGTGGTCTTAAAGTACGAGTTGATGCATAGTTTTGATCTGATGGTACCTCCAAAGGAAAAACAGTACAAATGGGTAGGAGGGGTACAAGCACTTGTAAGGGGAGGGTGAAAAAAACTCGAAGTTTGCCGCCCCAGAAAAAAAGGGATAAAAAAAAAAAACAAAAAAAAAAAAACAAAAAGAAATTTACTAGGGTTTTGGTCTGGTTCCCCGCCCCTGGGCACCTTTCTGAATCTCAACAAAATTCAGAGCTCTGGCCCATCGCATTTTGGTAGAAAAAAGGTTGTGGGGGGCCCGGTGTCCTGTATTTGTCAATGTATCATGTGAAAGGGCACAGGGCCCATATAAATCTTGCGGGAACCACTGTTGGCCGTGATTTGGTTTTCTTTCCAGTGTATTTTTTTTTGGGTGGGTGGGTGGGTCCGCGAGAGCAATATTTTAGGGGGCCATGTCAGCAGACTGCTGACAATGCTGAGTCTTAATCCTCCACTGCCCGTAAAATATATCTTGTCTGATTGTAAATATGTACTATATTGCTATAATAATACCGTTATCTCTTCATAAAGTATCGCTTATTTCAGTTGTCGCTAGATTCTATATTTTTCAGCGAATCTTGAATCCTGATAAGAGATAATAGATATCATATAATGATAATAATAATCTCTTCTCTCCCTTCCCCCCTTCGCTCGCTCTCTCAAAGCTAAGGAGGAAGGTATTAGTATTTAACCGACACACCAACCATATTGTTCATTTTAGTGTCAAGAAGATAATTTATATTTTCGGGTTTCCGCATTATTTCGAAACACACACTTTTAACTCCAACGGATAATATCAGCATCTTAATTGAGTTTCTTTTCACTTTGGCAGGTCCGATTTTTATGATTCGGAAATTCTTATGCAAGATTTACATTTTCTAAAACGAACATTAGAGCTCGTTAAAGTTACCTGAAAACTGATTTGGTACTATTTCATGACGTTTAAATGGTGGGAGCCGTTAAATTTTTGCCCGAAAATTCGACGAATTTAAAGGTGGAGAACCTGATCGACAACCTGTCCACCATTTACTCCATCAAAAACTGAGATTTTTGTATCCAGAATGCCAGAAGCAAGTTTATATTTTTCCTCACTAGGAAAGGCCGGGAAATATATTCCTTTTTAGTTATGAAGAAAAAACGTCTCCAAAGGGGGTGGACCGCAATAATTTTTCACAGAATCTCCCAATCTCCAAACGGCTATAGACCAATTGTACTCATAAAATGTTTTATACTTCTTGTGAGGGAGAAACCATCATGGAAAATCGGACGGATGATAGCGCCCACCAATAATGGCTGCGTCTCAGCTTTACAGCAATTGGCAGGTAACTTTTCTACCAATAATTTCCCAAAAAATAGCAAAAAAAACTAAATTTCGCAAAAAAAACCGACGCCGTGTTGTTAGCATCCTGAAGAAACACCGATTGATACATGAGTAGTGGCTGTAAGAAAAACGCACATATTGTATGAAGCCATAGGCGTGAGTTATGGTGTGGTGGATGGGTGGTGGAGTGGTTGTGGGACGCTTTGATATTTCTGAATTCTAACCTCAATAGTGTCCAATAAAATAGAATAAAGGGTTTGCAGTTTTTCTTGAATATAATCAATTCCTGAGAACATTGTTACCGAGAGATTTCAAAAACTAAAAACTGTCTGATTTTTACAATGTTTCATAGAAAAATGTTCATCAGACTGAGGTCAGAGCGTAACAAGGGTTACTTGTCAGAGGGGCAATTCCCGGTTTTTTAGGCAGATTTTCGCGGTTGGAGTGGTTTTGAGTTGGTCAAAATGGGGTGGCAACTGCCCCCCTGCCTACCCCGATGTTTTGGAAAGTCAAGAGACGAGGCCTGTGGATCACAAATGCCCCTTTAAATACCCAGATAGAAATCGGTTCTTATCTATATCAATTCCAAGAAATTCATTGTATATGACTATGAGCAACATATATGGGTACCTATATAAATTCTCGAAACGAGGACATTTCCAGAAAAAATGCGCCATTCCGCTTTCTTCAAGTTCATTAGACTGCTTATTAAACTGCAATGAATGGCCGTCTTTATTGTAAAAAAAAATATGATGTGGTATTTTCTGTCGTACATCAACAGCAGATCAAAACATGCTTATCTTTAGGGCCAATTAGGACGGGAAGATGAGTTCAACAATTAGTTGGGTTTCTTTTACGTGTCCAATAAACCCTTCAAAACGTTATCGGTGGGATTAAACCATTCAAGTGCAAACTACGAGAAATTGTATCCTCAGAAAATCGCATCTGTCTCTTATTTCATATCTACCAAATCTGAGCTTCAAAGGTCCAACACATGAAGTCAAATGTCACACACGGGGAAAATGCACTAAGCAATATTTTTTTTTTTTTTTTTTTTTTTTTTTTTTTTTTTTTATTTTTTTTTTTTTTTTTTTTTTTTTTTTTTTTTTTTTTTTTTTTTTTTTTTTTTTTTTTTTTTTTTTTTTTTTTTCTTTTTTTTTTGTTTTTTTTTTTTTTTTTTTTTTTTTTTTTGTTTTTGTACTAAAAACAGAGATCGGTCTGTATGTCCGGCTCGCGTTCGTTATGCCTTGACAGAGGGCTTGATATTGGAATGAAGGTAGGGGGAGGGCAGTCTGAAATTATGTTTGCAGGGTTCGGAGTGACCCAAACGGTCAAAGGTCATTAGAGGTAAATTTGGCTAGAAATGCCCTATGACCACCAAATTTGGGTCAAGGACCGCCGGACATGAGCACAGAACAAATCGTGAGGTCAAATGTCACCACACATATGTCAAAGGTCACGCACGAGGGGGGGTGATGCACTAGTTATAATAAACAATGATAAAAACAGTAAGATTCATGAAACGTACCCATCAAGTTGAGCAGGGGCTTTGGCATTGCAGAGTGCATGTAGTTTGCCCATGAATTCCCCACTTGCACGGGGTTAGGGTCACACGACATAATCACAACCGAGGGGAAATCTGGCCTTGTGTAGCGAAGAGGCAAGTGATAGAAGGATGAAACGAGAATAAGAACCTTCGTCCACACCCCAACCATAGTGATTCAGACGGTTTCTGATGAACTCAAAAAAACTCAAATACTCGATATGTGAGTGGTATTCAGCTGATGGAGAGATTTTGATTATTGGTTAATTAAGTAAAACTGCACGTGTTTAGTGAATGGCATTGCTGAATACCCTTCAGAGACAACCATTGCTGACTTTGACAAATGCTAGAGATTCACCACTAATGTGCTATAGGACCAGTTGCAACAGCGTTTTTTCAATGCCAATGGGGTGGTTAATTGTTTTTTTGAGGTTTGTTGTTTTGTTTGTTTTTTGGGGTGGGGAGGAGGAAGTTAAGTTAGTCTCTTTGGTTTGCTGTTCATTTCCGAAGGTTCGTTATCCGAAGGTTCATTTATCCGAAGGTTCGTCAATCCGCACTTTCCTATACAAGCATTTATTCGAAGGTTCGTTAATCAGAACATTGGTTTATTTATTCCAAGTTGTTATTCGAAGTTCGTTTATCCGAAGGTGTGTTATTCGAAGGTTCGTTTATCCGAAGTTCGTTGATCCGAAAATGAATAAGGTTGTTGATCCGAAAATGGAAATATATGCTAAAAAATATTATTTAATTTTGGATACGGATAAACGAATCTTATTTCTTTTTCATTAAAACCTTTCGGAAAACAGGAAACATTACGGAATTATATAAAAGAAACCTTCGGGAAAACGAATTTATCGACCAAAAATATATTTCAACAGAAAAAACGAGGTTGATTTCCGACAAAAAAAAAATTGCATGCTTTAAATTGGGTATAAACTCAGGTAAAGAAAATCAATAATAAGCAGGTTTCAAAAAACTACGTTTTTCAATTGCAAAACATAGTTTTAGGACAAAAGCTGTTTTTGATAACTCAGGTTATGGACAATTATAACCAAAACTTCTTGGTGGCGTAGTTGGCCACAATCATTATTCTTTCCTTTTGACCAATGACCCCCCGTTCGTTAACCCTAATCAATTGGGGTGTAAAAAATATAAATATTTCATCGCCCCAAGGAAACTTTTTAAGGGGGATATTGGTGCACAGTGGCCAAAAAAACTCATTATTTTATTCCTTTCTTGACCAATGATCCCCGCCGTTAAATCAAGTTCTCATGGGCTAGTAAAAAATATTCTGGTTCAAATGGCACAGTCAATAGTATGTTTGATTTACTTTTCATCCAATTCTAAGATAAATCGTTTTGGAGACTATCCTGACCACACAACATCCAAACATGTCGTACATTTCCTTTGGAGATGGTCGCAGATTTAGTCTTAGAAGAAACACCGAGGTTTTGAAGTTTTATTATTTAAGAAATTCTCGTTTGTGGTTTTCAATATGCCGAAAAGGGTCTCATAACATTACTCTGGTCAGGCAGGGAATTTAGATTAAGATTCCACAGAAATTCTATTCAAGGCATTGTAGTACTCTGCTGCCACTTTGTTTTTTCTTGATCGTGATTTTTTTGGTGCTTTTGTTTTTGGAATGATAATAAAGCCATGAAAAAAACAAAAAAAAGACGTTCCACAGAAATCCTCTTGCAGTAAGACAAGATTAAGAAAGTACCCTTGAAAAAGGGTACAGTCAAAATTGAACAAGAGTCGACTGTGGAAGGCGGAGAACCGTCTAAACTTTACAATTACCGAACATTGCAACCATCAGACGTAACAATATGCCACACATCCAGTAATGATCAATCGGATACCCGCTCACGTTAATTGTCAAAAGGACTGAAGATGCGCTGACATTTTTTTCATTTTTCTTCAATTTGTTTTAGTGCAAAAAGAAAGATGTAAAATTTAGTTTTGTATTGTATGTGCAATATTATGTTTGAAAACTGGTGCAAAATAGCACTTATAAAAGGAAAAAGAAAATTGAAAGAAGTATTGATATTTCTCGACCTGTCCTGTCTTGATCACTTTATTACACAAAACTTGAAGGAAAGTGTCCATTTGACATGATGTTATATAATCGCTTATTTCTTCAAACTTACTGACCCGAATCGAGTGCTGGTTACATTAAAATATTGAAAAATAATTGGGTGAAGAGTCTTTTTGAAATGTATCAAATGTGATACTCACTTTTGAATATGTCACCAATAGTTAGGGTGTAATTCTTTCTGAGACACCCTGTAAGGCGATTCGGATCCCCAACCCGGGCCCCAACCTTATTTTTTTGTCATTTAAAAACATGGTAATAATGCGCTTTCTTCCGTCAAATGAATAACAAGGGTATGAATATTAATTATGCCCAAATATATTATACTAATAATGCACTTATAAAACTGCAAACTCATTAGAAACTCATGCACATGTAATTTTCCGCTTAATCATACTTATATATTCAATTCTTATAACTCGCAAACATATCCATTTGTACTTTTAAAGGTCCAAATTGGTAAATATGGGCTGATATGGAACCATTTGGAATCAACGGGGCGCAATATGTCGAATAATTATTAGCAATTGAAATCATGTGAATGAACATGTTTGTAGTGACTGCTATGTTGGTACTGAAGATTTCCCAAGTTCACCAAACGTTAACACTCGGGACAAAGGCATGTGAGAAACACTTAAAGTACGCATTCGGTATTGGTTTGGTCTGGTTTTAAAGCCAAATAAGTAAGCTTTATTTACCGTTCATTCCATTCAGGCCCGTAGCCAGGAATTGCTTTGGGGGGGTGCGGATTTGCCCAGACGCGGACCTTTTTTTACGGAAGAAAAAAAACTATTTTTTCGGCTCGCTCCGCTCGAGGTTGCCCCAAATTGTTTTACCGTTCGCATCCCAAATTGATAGAGCGGGGGGGGGGGGGGGGGGGTGGGAGGTGAGCAATTATACATCGTCGGCGTTCGGAACATAGAAATAGCAGTAATACGTGCAAACAAAATGTATTGACCAATAACAATCGGGTAGCCCACAGCACTGACAATAACACCGCGCCAAATTTAAACGCGCCAAAGCGGGGACCTTCAATGGCAAAGACGGACCTCAACATCGAAAAAAGCAGACCTTTGTCATTTTGGGGGGGGGGGTGCGTCGCACTCCCCGCACCCCCCCCCCTGGCTACGGCCTGAAATTCAATTCCAATCCGATTGTAGAACAAAAGATATTCTTCGTCAAAAAGGAGAGTGCAAAATCGGATTGGTCCAATTGCATTGGTTAATTAAAGTACGATTGCGGGAAAATGATTTGTAAATACTCAAAATTGGAAGTTATTGATTAACCAAACCCTATAATGAAGACATTGCCATCCTTGAAACCCCATTATGGTCAATAACGTGTGAAAAAGTCTTTATGATCAGCAAGACTTGCTTTGGTGTGCGTTTTTCAACTATTAATCAGTGAGTTCACTTCATTAGAAGACTTATAAACAAGCATTTTTGTCTTTTATTGTACCCATAAAACAGTCGTTTTGTCAGGTTTTGCTACCTTAAACAAGTAAGCAATGCATATTGATAGTTACCCTTATATCTGGCTTGCTCATGTTGCTGTGACTTCCAAAATACAAATATTTTTGATGTTTTGATCTCGCGTACATCACAATTTTCGGGTTGCGAAAAAAATACACACTTTTTTCCATATTTTTGCTTGTTTTTGACACCTAATCAATGTACGAGCACGTGTGTACATCGCCTGTTGAAAAAAGAGACACTTTTTAAAGCGGTTCTTGTGCACGCATCATATCAACCTTGACTACAAGTGGCCCCGGGGATTTAAGTTTCCTTCAATAGAATATAACAAGCAAGATTTCATTTCTTTCCTTTTAAGATGGAAAGAAGATCCGCTGCGTCATGCATTTCAAATGGTTAGAGGCGGAATCGGGACAAGGAGGTTTTGCACTCTCATATTTAATGAATCATATATTTAGTTCTACGCATCGGACTGGAATGAAATAAAATGGCAAATAAAAGCCTTAGTGTGTATTGCTTTGAAGGGAAAACCAAACAAAGACCCATGCGTACTTTTCTTTTAACCAAATCAATTGTATGATGTTCACATTTTTGGGACAGCCTGTAGAGGATACAATGGAATCAATGTCAACTCATGATTTCATTTTGTACCGGATTGTAATTTAATGTGAATTCTTGCTTTCAATACATTCTATTGTCATTTTTTCAGTGTGCGGGCAATGTTGATATTTTTGTACTTGCAAATTTGGCATATACTACATGGAGTTCAGCGTCATTATCGTCAGTTGTTGTAAAAGCCACGGCATTTGCATGGCATAAACTATTAAAAGTTGGATATTTTTACCACAAAAATGTCTCTTCTATGTTGCAATAGCTCACGAAGATGCAGATTTGGGCATTCCGTTTTTAAAACGAATATTTGGGCTTAATTTTAGAGCTATTTTTTTTTTGAATCAGTTGCCACTTTAAATATGGATACACTTTCCAAACCATTGGCCCAAACAATTCTGATTATCATACACAAAATGGGGGAAAACTATCATTTTTGGCCAAAGTGGCCTAAAATGTATTGAGGAGGTCAATACTATATGGGTGTCAATAAGACAGCTTGTGTTGGAATCAACTCTGCGTTAGCTTTGCAAACAATTGCTCCACAAAAAATTTCTGATTACTTTTGCAGCGTATTGGATTAGGCCTAATCATCTGATGGAGTCATCAGTGGTCGACATGTTAATTTGTGGTCAAAACGTCATGAGTACGGTCAATAGGACTCCTTTTTTTTAATCGGTGCCACTTTTTTCCGTGCGGATAGCTTTTTCAAACCTTTGCCACCAAAAATTCTGATAAAAAGTGATTCCGGGACTTTTCTACGACCCGCAGGATCAGAAATTTATTTTTAACAAACTAAAAAAAAACATTATGTGGAAGTTAATTTCTAGAAACACGTCCGCAACGTTGGTTACAACAAAGGATGGCGGCAACTTTTCAATCGGATGTTGATCAATCTTGTGATTTTATTTCTGAGTTTTCAGTCAGGATCAACTCACAAACTCAAGTGTTCCGCGAAACAGTTGCCGTATTAGGCTTACTACAGCAATCAACTTACTCTTGAAAGCAGTGATGGCTGTTAACAGATAGTAGAAACTGAGAATCATGTAGTTTCGCGCCGCACTCACAATGCATTGCACTGGCGTGAGGCTGCAAGGAAATTAATAGGGTAGCGGAAATCAGGCACCCGTCGAGTGTGGCGTCCTTACATCATTCACGGTAAAAATTGGCAGCAGACGACAAGCATCCGTTAAGACAGCCGGAAGCTATTTCGAAACTTCAAGTAGTGTTCAACTTGCGATATTCATTGAAAGTTGTTAGTATTATCATTAAAAACTGCTTTAATGTAGTGTAAACATTTCTACACAGAGAGGACTTGCCACATGGGCGATCCGAAGGTGTTCTATTCAAACATCGGAGGGTTGAAAGTGATTCGATTTGTGTCGAAGACGATGGCCGAAAAAAGTACTAGACTTGCATTGAATCGCCAGTTTATTTCTCGAAATGTGTGAAATTAGTCCGAGACGAATGTATCGAATGTAATTCAATAGATGGAGTACCATATTCTAACATTATGGTTAATGATCTGAATTCAAAAGGCAATCTAACTGGTCCTCACACGTTTTTTGGTTGTCTTCCATGTCGATGTGCTGTCCGTTGTTTAAATAAAGGGAAGTGTCTATACGCAGGACCGTCTGTAATTATTTTTGTGAATCTATACGCGGACCACCGTTGGTGGCGATGTATGAGGTCTCGCGTGCACTATTCTCGCGAGATCGACCGGTGTGTTACCCATAGTTGCTAAGGAGTGATGAGTGTCTGCGCCCTCTAAATGGTTTAGGGATGATGTTTTGTTGTCGGTTTTTGCGACACATAATAACCAGTTGGCCCCTATTATGGGTTAAGTTGATAATCCGAAAATGTAGTACATTTTAGCCTGTACAGGGTAAAAATGACTTTCCCCCCGTTCATTATTTCCCTACAAAATACACTACCTACAAAATCGGGAGGGTTGCATGAAAATACGAAAATGTTCCACTATAATCCCTTGAGGTTAAAAAGTCGGAATTTGGTAAGGATGTAAAAAGGCATCACCGTCAATGTTTCGGGCGATCGCGAGGTTCCTGCTCCCATCCCTTCCCCAGAATTTTACACCAGATTCCACAGTGAACTCGGGGTGGGGTTCAATTTTTTACTTTCAAAACCAACGGAAGCGCCGAAAGAGCAGAACAAGTTTTGCCTGGTGAATAGGCTTAACAATATTAGCACCATTCTTTTTGAAGAGCTCCCCCCATTTTTCAAAAATTTGGAGATTTACACGGTGGCAATTGGTAACTGGTAGTAAACTATACCTGTGAATGGGTTAGCTCGAAAAATGTCTATGTGTCCAAACGAAGGAATTTTCTACTAGGACTTATTATTATATCGGGGAATCCCGCTAAATAATTCAACGGCCGCTGGAAATGGCCTTCCAATGTGAATAGCCGGGAAATACCGTACCATTAGTTGTTTTAATAGTTCAGGAAAGTCAAGTTTGAGGTTAGGTCTCGAGGTGGCACTATTTGATTATGGACGGACATAAACGTTAGCATTTCCAGCTCTGCCTTAAGTCCAATCTGGGAATCCCAATTTTAATTACAAAAGCGCTTATTTTGTGATAAATACGCATTGTAGGCATTCTCGTTAGCAGGTGTATAGTTTCCTAGAAAAATTACCACCGTACCTGTGCAAAAAATATCAAATTTGAAAAATGGGGGGGGGCACTCTTCAAAAAATGTGCTAATATGCTTTAAGGTCGAGCGACACGTACGATCCTGCCGGCCACCGGACGGGCCACATGCCCGCGGCCTGCAGCAGATGCTGCCCGCCCTACGTATATAATTTCAGCTATTCCACAGGGCACCACAATAGGCCACCAAAGGTGGTCCTGCGTATAGACTTCACAACAATAAGCTCAGGAGTGTCCTGCGTAAGCCATGGCCGTACATAAATGGACTCGGGTGCTTTATCTCGTGTGAAATTTCTGGCAACCGGATTGTTCCCATGTTCTGCTGAGCATAACCGTTTTGTCTTACAGCATCTTTTAACATTTGACATTCGTATATCAGCTAACGTAAAGGTTATGCCGCGTACATGGACTTGGTACAACATAAGCACATCCAAATTTAAAGTCATCTGACAACATCGTCAAGATTTTTTCAAACTTACCTCAAACAGGAGTCTGTCGCCTCTTAAAATACTACAGAACAAGAATCCCCACGTTGTTTTCTCATCCAACCTGCAAAAAAAAGGACTAATTTGGATGAATTTTCAACACAGGAATTATTTCCTCCCTAAAACTGTCATGAGGTAGTTGGTTTGCCAGTTTCGGAGTTGTGGCGGGTCAAAGGTCCGCACCGGTTCCGTTGGTTGGTCACCAAACAACATGTAGATTCTTGTTCTGTAGAATTTTACGATCCTGTTGGAGTAAGTTGTGAAAGATCTTGAGGATGTCAGATGAATTCAATTTGGCATTTGCTTATTGTTGAAACCAAGTCCATTTACAAAAAAAAAGGGAGCGGCATAACCTTACGTTAGCTGAGATACGATAATGTCCAAATGTTAAAAGATAATTAAAGACAAAAAGTTATGCTCATCCGAACAGAATGTTCACACAGACCGACCGCAGCCGCCTTGTTGGGCGAAGACGTTAAGTTTTTGGTGCATGAATCACATGCTTGGCACCAGTGAGTCATGAATGTGATTGCAACAAAATAGACTCATCTGATATATGAAGCTTATATTAAGGTCCACGATATTTATAGGCTACAACTGATTTTTCTAAAGCCGATAGAAAATTTTAAGTTGGCCTCATTGGCGTGAACATAGGTTTTGAACAAAAGTCATATGAGTTTTTATAGGCTATAGGCTAGTATAAATTATAAAATGGTGTGTGTGTGTTTTTTTTTTTTTTAAATTGAAAGTTTTAATCTTATTTTGGTTATGTGTGTGTGTATGTGTGTGCATATGTGGTGTGCGTGGTGTGTAGGGTGGTTTGTGGTGTAAATTACTAATAATGTAGGATTAAACACTGTGTATGTTCTTTCCCCATAAAAACTGAGACGGGACTATTTTAATAGAGGGCCGGACTCCCTCCCCGCCAAAACTGTCCAGTACTATAAAATTCGAGAGAACTTCCGAAAAGAAACAAACTACTTCACTACTTTTACCCCCCATCCCCTCTTTCAGAAGACCGCCTAGGCTAGACCCAGCCCTTTCACTGTGGTGGTAGTCCCGTGTACTCTTAGCTTTGGCTGCCGTTGTTGCAAAAACCCTTGCCAATATCTCAACCACCTCTTGTTTACACCTTATTGTTCATTTGATTTTTGTGCTGTTGTTAAAAATATAAAAGGTAGCTTTATCTTGATAAAAGTTTATGTATATCAAAGGAAAATTGGGCGACAATACGCCATTTTAATTCAAACATGCTTGTGGTGGACAGCAAGAGAAGAATTCTTGATCACTCTCTCCCCTCGGCCCCTCGCATAAATTGTGGAGCGGGAAATCATTTGGGGCAAGGAGTGAGCAAGATTAATCTTATTGCAGTAGTCCACTTGCTTGCGCAATCGATCACATTTGAATTTCACGCTACGCTGTTTCTTGCGACTATGTGTCCTCACGGCACTGCGCATAAGCCGAAACCCAAGGCACGGGCACCAGCGTAATTTACAGCATACTGTTGATTAGTTACCGCCCAAGCCCAGAAAGCCAGGATGAAAATTACCCCGAAAATTACACTCTGTCGTTGATTTGCCCCAAGCATCATCGAATATAATGATCCCACCTAGACATTAATGACCATCGTCAGGCA
>JAMKCH010029622.1:0-17325 GCA_023653785.1 Ophioderma brevispina
TGCTTGTTTATTTAATACCCTAATGCATTTATTATTTTACAAGGAGCCACGACAGACTTGTCACTTGCACCCCCCCCGACTTGAAAAGTCCGGGGGTCGGAGCGTATTTTCTCTGTGCGCAAGAAAACTCCTGTAACTTTACTCAAACGTTAATTGTCTGCGCTCAAATAAACAAAAAAGTGCGCATATCGCGGCAGAAACGCCACCTAGCGCGAACCCTCAGCCGAGCACTTGCAATAAGGGACGTGTTGTGGGGGGGGCGAATAACAGGAATTTGGAAAGGGTGTTTTTTTTTTTTTTTTTTTTTTTTCCAACTCGCTTGAACGATAGCGTCAACACCTATTCGACCTCCTTACCCGCCTGGCATTGATGCTTGATCACTGCGTCCGAACTCACAAAGGATTAATACAAGTAGGATTTCCAAGTAGAATTTACAATTTGGTGTTTTGTATATTATCATAGAGCTATAAAATTGGTTAAATCACAGTCAATTTTATAGTGGAATGAAGCCTTGGGATTTCCCTCGTGTAGTCTAAATTTCCCGGTAATGAGATTAGCCAAATTACCCACTTTTCCCCTCTGTGCTCCTCTCTGCTTTTTACTACGCTGGTGCTCTGCGCCTCGTGCTGAGCCTTTAGTATGCCTCATTTTGTGAAGTGTGAGAGACCATCCTCAAGGAACCAGCGTATGCTGTTACAAGGCTGTTGAATTTGATGTTTTATCATGTTTATTTCAGCAGAGTTGGTAAGGTTAGACTGGCATTTCCTGGAAACGAACACTTGTAACAGTGAGAACAAGTGGAATTCTTCTCAGGAAAAAGTACTCCATTGATTACCACTAGATTTTTTCTACTTGTGCGGGTGCGCCAGCTGCAGATTTAAATGAACGTATTTCCTCTGGGTGGTACCCGGTAGCCTAATCTTGTTTTATTCATTTGTTAGTGAAAACCCCCTATTTCGGAGCCATATTGGACCCTCTTGAATAACCCCCTTGGGCACTCCGATTATGTTTTTGGTCTCAAAAGGAACTAAACAAAAGTTTTGGGGTTTGGTTTAGTGTCGGGGGTGCAAAGAGGAGGTCGTCCTGGCTCCCCTAGTATTTAGGCATACCTCAGAGTCCCTCATGGCCCATTGCTCACCTCGTAGGCAACCTGACGTCATTTGTTCTTCCAATTGCAAAAGGCCGTTGGCTTCATGATAGGTTAACAATTACAGGCCAATCCCAGGCATTGAAATCTCCTCCTCACTCATGGTAACGATACCTAGCAGAAAATACATAAGAAGTGTTATATTGATCTTATCATAATTAAGATCCATGATACATGAACTGTAGTCTATACGCATCATGTTTTTTTGTGTCTCCAGATACATCTGCGGCTGCTAGGCCACTACATTGAATTTCAAGCCAAAAGTCCTTATATGATTATAAAGGTCAACCACTACGTCAAAAATCTGGGTATAGAGTCAGCTTCTTATTTTTCATGTTTTAACACAATATGCTAAATATTACAACTTAATTTTATAAATTTTACATTAATATGGTTTTATAGTTTTAATAACTCAATTACTAATTTTTAGTTTTATTAATGATAGATTTTGGCCAAAAGTAGCAAAAAATATGGTGATAGACCATTTGTCTCTTTGCAAGTGTAGCAAAAACGTTTGGAAAGATTTAATATGGTTTCATATTTGTTCTAATAATTGTAAAATTCAACCTTACACTTGTGTAAAGTACGGGATTTGCAAAGACTAAAATATACACGTGTTATTAAAGTTTTGAATTATAATACCATTTCTGGGTGCTGTGTGTTTCGCCTTATACTTTAAAAGAATCGATTTGTAAATGCTACAAATGATTTATTTTTTATCAAAGTTTATTATACATATTTTGTTCCTAATAAGAATAAAGGATATATTTCTCATGTACAGGGTGAGTAAAAAAACTTGGGGCCCTGATTGTGTCCGCCCAGTTTTTAAGTAATTATATATCTAACATGTGTGATATCACTGAAACTTAGTTTATTCTCTTTAATTTGCTGCTAAAGATCATTCACAATCGGTTAGGTATAGACCGAGCTACAGTTCGTTTGAATCAAGTATTCTCTTTTTCGCGCTCTGTCCACGGATTCGCATTTAAATGAAATCGGCCACCGTGTATTCAAATGGGAATCCGTGGATAGGGGTAAAAGCTGACTACTGGATATAAAAGACTTTGGGCTTGGTTTTACTTATCGGATTGGAATTATCTATGCAGCAATTAAAGATAATGAAAAATTAGCTTTCCGAGGACACCACATATGTAATGTTATTCAAAAATCCAAAATGGCGGAAACAATCCCGGTTCAGTTTTTTTTTACTCACCCTGTACAATTCCTAAACAAATACGTTTTTTGCAACATCTCCCAATTTCTACCCTTATACATTTTTTTACTAAAATACTCCCCCCCTGTGCATCTTCTGCGGGGCAGCACAAGCTAGCACATCGAATCGAACCCTGGAATTGCATTCCCTGTTCCTTAAGCCTCGTACAATGGCCACAGAATGTAGATTAGACAAAACTCCACTTCGCTCTTTCAATCAATTGAGCAAACTCTTGTTATGAATGCTAGACCCTACTGCCTAGGGTGTTGGGCACTGCGGGTGTACCTATGTAGTAGGTTCCCCCATTTGTGTGGCCATTGGACTGGTACAATATCAAAGATGGGACTCCGTAGCTACTTCATAGGTCCTCCGATGAAAATTTGATTGTGGTACAACGCATAAATGTGTGTTTCAAAATTCAGGACATGATTACTTTAATTCTTACCTGTATTTTCTACGGCATGTTTTCTCTCAAATGGGTCATCCGAGTTTTGGTGGTTGTTATGCGAGTTGCGCCATGAACTCTCATTGGCTTTCTATTTGCGGCGTCCCGGGGTTTACAGTGAATGGAGTCTGCCAAGCTGAACCACAATTTGATTTAAAAACCTGCGGATGATATAAAATATCAGTGAATGGCTTTCTCCTAGTAGGCCCTTCCACCAAACACATGTTAAACCGGACACTAACTATTTATAAAGAGTCTAGGTTTGCCGCGGCACGCTACTCCAGTGCCATACACACGCACACGAAACCACCAACCAAAACGAGGCATGTCGTGCTAATACGACGTCACACCACCCAGCACCATGCATAATGCATGTCGTGTGATCTATTCCAACAATTACTGCACGGGGTCGTGCATGTAAAATCAGGGAAATCCCATTTTTGCGCCGTGACACGAGGTTGGATTAGTCCATGTGAATTGAATGTAAAACATTGAAACGATCGGAAACTAGCAAAACGGTATAATGGAACGATGGAATGGTGGGAAATGTTTTGAAGAAGTGTGGGGTTTTGCTTTGTCAATATCAGCAATGTCGTAGGCATTAAAGACGATGTCAGAACTAAACCACTGACATTTTCGCTTAAATATAAGACTTTGATCTTTGCAACACAAAATTTACTACGTGTCTAGAAATTATGATGAGCAAAATGGGAATGAAAAGTAATTGGATAATTTTTGATCAGGTGGCAAGCTTTCTGTGCTTTGGTAGAGCGCTATACAGGTGACCCAACCAAGGTTAATGATAATTAAGCAGTGGCGAGCTTTTCGATATGGTTAATTGATTGTTGTGTAACAGAAGTTAGTTTGTGCATGCCATGTCAAAATTCGAGAAGTGCACCGCAGCACGTCGGTGGATTTTTTTCGTTTAAGTGTGGTGGTAGATGAGATATTGGAAATCCTGAAATTTTGAGCTTTATACCGCCTTCGTTTTCCGCAGGAGCATTCAGCAATTTAGGGGGGTCACCATCAAAATGCTGTGCGGATACAAAAGACAATTTTGAGAGGGCCATATAACTGTAATGGAACATCCCCAACTTTGAAATCACTATCTGGGGAATTGTTTTGGTGTAGAATTCAAATCTGGCACAAAAATGTGATAGATCCTTTACTTTTAAGTTATTGTGGGTGTTAACAATGCCCATATCTTTCATCTGGGACCAAGTTTGAGGGGGTCAGAACTCCGTAAGTAACATATTTAATGTCGATTTCTTGTTATTGGAGTCCAACACCTGCAGGACTTTCTACCGTTCAATATAAGACAACATAGGTAAGTAATAAGTGATTTACATCCTATTGCCGAAAATCATAATTTTGAATTTTTACATTATATTGCCCCCACCTGAAATTCAATGTTGACCTACGACATCACCCTGACTTCAGATATGTTGAAGATACATCTGCAAAGAACTATTCTTGAAAGAACCAGCTTGGTGTTTTGATGTCTTCATGTGTCAGCCACAAGACCTTTGTTGATATACCCATAGAATGTATATGGTGATATAACACTGTGCATGTACAATGGAACGTGTGGGTCACATTATACCTTTGTGTGGTAACTTGGAGTGTGTATTTGGTGTGAAAAAATAAAGACACCAAGCTAGTTCTTTCAAGGAAATTGTTTAATGATAATTTTCAAACCATATCTGAAGTAGAGGGGTGGTGTCGAATGTCAAAATGGGTTTTGGGGGCAAAATGTGTCAAAAAAGTACAATTGCCAGTTTCAAGGGCTGTACCTCGCTTAATACTTTTCTAATGTGTTCATAATTGTAAAAAAATTGGTTTAAAGTCTACTATGTAACTATGTAAATTTCTTAATTTTGGAGTTATGACCACCCCAAACTTGGCCCGAATGAACCCAAAGTTGATATTTAGGCCTCATTAACTATAAAAGTAAAACATGATCATGAACTTCCTGATGCCAGATTGAATTCTACACAAATATTACCATAGGATAGGATTTTCAAAGTTGTGGAGGGGTCCATTACAAGTTTGTGGCCCTCTCAAAATTGTCTTTCACATTGGGTGGCAATTTTGAGGGTGCCCCCCTAAATTTCCAATTGCTCTCGCGGGAGGAGGAAAAACGAAATGGACTATGACGCCTCAAAATTTCAGGAGTTTCATATCTCATCATGTCTACCACCACACTAACGCGAAAAAAATCCATGACATGCCGACGGTGCACATCTCGAATGTTGACTTGGAATGGGACAGTAGCCATTTATGCAGACGGCCAAACTCACAAAAATCCAGGCGCAAGTGATACCTTCGGAATGCTACAATTTTAAGCTGTGAAACATGCCGGCATTTGCCAAATTTTTGAAAGTTCACCAACATGAGGAAGACTTTTATCCTAAATGTCAAATGAGAATTATTGTTTTAATGATCTGTGGAGCTAATATTAACAATCTCCTAATTATCCAGATGACGTATCAACATATTTTGCAAAGATGAAATCAAGACAAAACTATGGTGATGCAAAAAACATGGGTTAAGATATTTACCCATCATTGGCTCAACTCTGCCAATTATTGAGAATGGTCTATTAAGTCCACTTTTTTTAAACAAGAGGTACATTTAGCAAACCAGTACAACAATCTGACTCACCTTACATTGAATTGCAGCAGTACTTAACCTTTTACCTTAGACCCATGCTAGGCAATTTCCTGGCAGAGTGGCCTGTTGTGACATGCAGCCCCAGACACTTTTGTGGGCAGAACAGCAATATTGCGGTTACAGTTGCTTGAAAAAAAACAGCTAGAGGGAGAGAGATATTATGTCTAGAAATCAAGGCAGGTTTCCGGCCAGATTGCCTATGTTTCGCTAGCTTTAGCAAGTTCAGCTACACTGCGCTAAAACAATGATGAAACCACTGAAGCGAATTTGGGATACTTTTAGCCCAGGTCCAGGCATAGAGTTAAATTCTCTCTTCGGTTTTGAATCGCTAAACTCATTACTAACCTTATCACAGACCAAAAGACCGGATGCCTCGCCTGCTGAATGTCCTCCAATCCCATCCCTCCTTTGTCCACCCTTCCATTACGTTGATTAGCCAAGCGTATGGCTAAAGTGAAAGACTGTTGTTGGTATCAAGTATTTGAAGCTGTCAAATTGCAGGGAACGCTGAAATTTAAAGTACCACAATAATTACATATGGATTAACCAATTAAGTCTATATTTCAGTTCAGAACTAAAATTTGACAGGTCAACTTTGTGAATCACTACATATAAATATTATGCAAGGGGGCTGCGCGAATCCTAGTAGATGAACCTTTGCCCTTGAATGACCATCCCTTTTTATTGTTAACACTTTCCCCTCTTTTGAGATTGATGTCCATCAATTTTGAGGCCCAATTCGAGTAATTTTACAAGTGATTTCCAAGATGACCTTACCGAAAGTTAAGGATTAGTTAGGTAAGAAGAACTAACAGATTGCGGTTGCCCTCACTGACATGGTTTGGTTAACCAAACGGAGTAACAGATATTATTACAGTAAAAGTTTGTTTCAGACTTATCAGTGGCATAAATTTGTTTTTGACATTGGGGGATGGTGTTGATGGAAATTCTAAGGAATACCACTTTTGCTGACAAGATATTGTAACAGTACAGGTGTGCGCAAAGCTGGCTAAAGTTGCCATTAGAACCTAACTCTTGAAATTCAAATGAGAAAATGCATGTGAAAACATGTGGGGATAATTACCATGTTAAACTAATATGGTAAATATGAGGGTTTTGGTCAAAACACAGCCTGGCCTCAGACATGAACATGGGGGGGGGGAAGAATATTGACCATCCCCTCTTATCAAAATATTGGGGGGGGGCATATCCCCATCTGGGATTTATGCCTATGTTCAGAATTGACCTTTGAACCACCTCTTTTCACCTGAGGGTACCGCATTGTCCATCCGTAGGTGGGGTAATCATGTGGCTTTCCTAGTGGGACTTCAGGACTCCCATGTTACCATGGTAATCACTACCGACTCCATCACCTGCAAAAGATAGATACTTCTGAATTCATATTCATTAGTATTCAGCTACTTACAGTGTTCATCAGGAATTGGTTAGTAAAGCCTGCACCCATGCGTCTTGCATGCATCGTTGTTAATCCTGATGGATCACTCCTAACATCGTTGAAATCTCTTTCACCAAAGATAAGAGAAGTCAGCTCAGTTTTTTCAGGTAGCACTAAATAGAACGAAGACGACCCTTCTCAATTGTCTATAATAAGAGTTTTTTTCCAATATGGCAAAAAGGTTGTTTACAGTAGGTACTGCAGACAGAGGCATTTTTAAATGGATTTTCCCAATAAACCTAAAATCAAACCAGGTTAGACAAAACAGTTGTAAACCATTTTAAGGTAGATGATTACTAAAAAGCAAAAATATTGATTTGTGATCACCTAAATTGTAAAATGTTTTTTTTTTATCTTCCAAGCATTTTGTACTTAAAATGATTGTTTTTCGGTAATCAATAAAATACAGCATTCACAAATGCATGTGTAGTTATTAGTGGCGCTATTCGTATGATGCCCGATACATATGGAGCTCAATATTTCTTAGATTTGTAAACTGATTTTACGAAGTGTTTTAAACTTTGTACATTACAGTGTGTAGTGTAAGCCCGACTTCTGACTCTAAACTCTACTTGGTTTGTGATTTTTATCGTTAATGCCACGTAATTTGGAGTTAGTTTTACTAATCCTCGTATTTCCTACACAGTAGTACTGTTATGTCCACCATTGTATCTTCTAGTTTGATATAGAGCTAAGAGTTATTTTTAGCAATGGTCTCATTACATATTCCCGCGACCGTTTGATTAGATTGGGAAAGGTGTGACAAATAACTCTCATAGACTTTCAAATGCGATGAGTGGAAGCATCCAAGGATCTTAACTCGCAAACCTAACAAGCGTGTTATAGAGGAGAAAAATTTCGTCATTTAAAAACTTCGTCCCTGTTTGTGTGACCAAAACGATCAGCTATATTGACGAATTGATGATAGAGTTGTGACTCAATCGAACCTCACGCAAATACCTGTGCAACATAATCAAAGACCCAGGGTTATACAGGTGAGCCTCACGCCCTATTCATACCGTGTCTCAGCCAAAAGAGCCCAGAATAGCGCCCCCAAATGAAAGTTGTGTCTGGAACGGCACGTTCATGAATCATAAGTCTACGGCTATTAGTGATCTAATTATGGATAGCAATCTGGACATATTGGTCCGTGGACGGAAGTCTTGGATGCATGATGATTTACGTGATGATCTTGTTTTTGCGGATATAAGTGCACTTTGCCTGATGACAGATTTGCCATTTGCCCTCGCAAAATACAGAGCGGTATGCTGTGTTATTTAGCGCAGTGCTCTGAAAGGTCATTAAACAATTTACTCCAATTCCAATCTTTCGAAACATATGATCTTCAATTGCTTACGAATCGTCGTTGTTGAGCTTTTGCCATATATAGGCCTCCACCGTCCACGGGAACAAGTTAACGTCAACAATGTTCTTGCGCGACTTCCCTGTCTTGCTTGAGGATACAATGATTACAATGATACCACGCAACCACTCATAATGAATGGTGAATTTAATGTTCATGTAGATGACAATTCCAACAGTGAAGCGAGAGCGTCCATGGACATTTTGGATTCTGCTGATCTTAGTCAGGCATATTCACGAACCAACTCATAAAAGGAGGGGTCACACTTTAGCTCTTCTAATCTCCAGAAAGATTGATCATCCGATCTCTGAATCTAGAGTCCTTCCAGGACAACCATCTGATCATGAAGGCTTGTTTGAGTATTCTTGGACTTTACTCGCCATCATCAATCTAAAAGCGTCGTTAACATGACCGCAGATTGGGGATATCAACATTGAACAATTCAAAGAGGATATAAAATTAGTCCAAAGTGTACTCTCTACAGTTCCAATACATCTGAGTTGGCCGAACAGTTCAAACGGTTACTCCGCAAACTTTCTGGATACGCACGCACCTGAGAAAACCAAAACTGTGACATTACGACCAAAAACGCACCGTGGTATTACAAATGAAGTTCGGGCAGCTGATGATTGAAGCAAAAGAGGGTAAAACGACGTCTAGAACGCAAGAGGGCCAAGTCAATCTTGAGGCGACAAGCAAATGGTTTGAGGAGCAGTGTTAACTATTTCAAGATGTCATTGAAGCAATCAAAATGGTTCAACACTATTCAGACAAAAAATCGAGGAGTGATGACAAAGATCTTCTTCCGTTGTGTAAACAAAACTCTTTCTCCTAGTCGTGTCACATCTTACCGGAACATACATGCCCTTTGACGCTCGCTAATAAAACTTGGCGGCCTTTTCGTTCATGAGAAGTACAGAAAATAAGTGACACTATTGATAATCCCGAGGGCAACCGATATAAAGTGTTGTTAATGAGACATGGGATAGTCATTTTACAGAGTTTTTGCAAGTATCTGAAGACACTGTTTTAAAGATTGATCACTGATATGCGATACACAACATGCAAGTAGATCCTATTCCGAGCATTCATTCTAAGGACTGTCTGATGTTGCTTTGTGGCCTTATATTACGAAGATTGTAATGGATCATTAGAATCTGGAGTTGTACCACCGATATATAAGACGGTATCGTGAAACCGCTCATCAAGAAGCCTAACCTTTCCATCATGTCTCAAAAAATAATAGACGGTCGCGAACCTGATGTTCATTTTCAAAAGTGTGGAAAGAGTGGATTAGCGTCACAGTTGAATCATACCTGACATGAAAATGGACTTTCTCGGAGCTCAGTCAGTTATCGTCATATCATTTCTACTGAAACGCTATGTTACGAGTTATCAATGACCTGCTGTTAGCTCTTGACAAGGGAAATGAGGCAGTGCTTGTGTTACTAGACTACTCAGCCGCGTTTGATACAATCAATCACGCGGAATCTTTCTTCAAACGCTGCAGGACAGGGATGGAACGGCGGAAAAGTTCTTGAAATGGTTCATATCTTATCTTAAAGATCGTTCACAAAGCTGTTGCATTTGACAATGTCATCTCAGAATCTTTCACTCCTTGGGGCGGTATCCGCACGGTGCGTTAAGGGTCCATTGGACTTCATTATGTACAATGACCTCTAAGCGACGTTATCAATGCACATAAGGGGGGATCCAGCACATCATTTATGCGGACGACACGCAGGTGTATTGTTATGAAATCTTCTGACAACAATTGGACGCTGTCAAGAAGCTTGAGGAGTGTGGTGCAGATGTACGTGCTTGGGCTATTGCAAACAGGTTAATGTGAATGATCAAAAAACTGAAATCTTGCACTTTCACTCTCAGCATCGCAATACATCTAGGCTACCCGAATTTCATTGGTGATGCTAAGATCAAGGCATCTAATTCTGCCAAAGACCTAGGAGTTGTTTTGAACACTCTTCTGGTTAAAGCAACAACATAAGCAATATTTGTCGTGCGGCTCCTTTGTGTTACAGAATCGCGTAAGCTAGATAAGAAAATGTACTTAAATCGGCCGGACTGAGCGTCTTTTCCACGCTTTGTTCTCTGCAAGGTGGGATTGCAACAACAGTTCTCCTTTATGGACTACCTACCTCTCAACTAGCCCGTCTACTAAAAACGGTTGCAAATGATGCTGCTGCCACTTTTAGTGACCTGTCCAAACGCCGTGACAACATTTCGCCGAGTCTCAGAACTCCATTGGCTCCAGATTGAAGGGATGCGCGGCTTTTAGAATTGTTAACTGATACAAAGTTCGTCATGGTATTGCACCAAAGTTACATATGTGAGTTATTGTCGGACTACTTACCCGAACGCAATCTTCGTTCTGCCCTCACCAAACTCCTCTTCAAGCATGGCCGCGCACAAAAACTAGGTACGGTGATCGAGCTTTTGCTGTTGCGGCACCACGTGTGAAAACATTCCATGGACATCCGCAAAAGCTCCAACGATCTGACTTTCAAGAAGAAATGAAGACACATTTCTTCAAAGTAATGTGAGACTTGTCGAATCAACTTGTACTTTTTATATTACCATATCGCATTTGGTTTGTAGGCTTGTTGTGGTTTTGCGGTTCGCAAGAAAGGAATCCTGCTCTCTACATTTTGTATTTTTGGCTCCTCGGTAGGCTGATTGGATTCGCTCTGGGTATGATGGACATTTGTCCGCAACTGTAATTTTGTTTTTGGGATATAAGATTGTAATGATATTTCAACAGGAAGGTCCTTGTTCTCGGTTCTTCCGGCACCTAGGATCCCCAGACAGGTGGTATAAAAGCCATAGGCGTTCTCTACAGCAATTCAAAAAGCCTGTTTGTTAAATGGAAATATCTTCGGACGCCTTTCCTCGTTTTCACCAGGGGTAATGCAGGGAGATGTATTAGTCCCTTTATTTTAATTGTGTGATAGACTACTTGCTGCACAAGGCAACTAAAGCTACAGACTCCGGATTGATGACACATCACGTCAGTCCAGGAGGATCCAGCCAAAGACTTAAACGACCTAGATTTCGCTGACGATATCGCCCTACTGGAGTCTTCACTCCCTAGAGCTCAGGCACAGTTATCAAGAACAGCCGGCGCAGCTGAAGAATTGGCCGATCATCAGTGTGGCAAAAAGACAGAGAGTACAGGACTTACCAAAACTGCAACCCACTTCCACGGCTTAAAGTTTATGGCGAGGGCATCAACCATGTCTCCGGACTTCAGATATCTTGGTTGTATGATGGTTCCGTTCTAAAGAACCTTAAAACAGACGAAAAAGGCCCTTGCCTGGGCAGCAAAGCATTTTGGAAGTTGGAGCGCCTATGGAGAATCAAAGTATACCAACGAAATGGACAGTTACGCCTCTCAACAAACCCTGTGTGACAGTATTTGTTGTATGGCTGCGAAACTAGGGTGCTGACAAACAATTTGAGAGAGTAAGGTCAATTTCTTTCGCAACATGTTGCTACAGAATCATGCTGAACGTTAAGCGCATTTGATCGAGTCCCAAATGCCAAAATCTATGCTGCTAAAGGTACGGAGCCTCTGATTAACCGAGTAAGAATGAGACAAGCTTAATTTCTTGGTCATATGCTAAGGATGCCAGAGGGAGAGCATAGTAGGTTATATGCTTTCTACACACCAACACATGGCAGAGGAAGCCAGGCCGACCGAGAACATTCATATTCTCCTAATCCAAAAGCTCTTGGGTGACACAAACAACATGTTGCAACAAAGGCTATCTCCAACTTGGCCCAAAACAAAAGTGACTGGAGGAAACTTGCGGTCGCCTGCTGCGCAGTCGACGACTGATGATGATGAATGAATTTCATGCATATTATGGCTGGTGCTTTGTATTTTGTAAATTTTACCTCTATTTTTATATTGTTAATGATAATCTGAGACTGTAATTATGATACGCCAGCTCCTGTTTTTTACCTTGTAGTTGTTTAAATTATGTTTCTGTACAGCGATTAGAAACTGTGTTTAGCGCTTTACAAATTATAAGGTTAGTAGTCTTACGTTGCATTTTTCTGAAGGGGCCAATGTCACATTGATGTTACCAATATGTGGACACTACCCAAGGACCATTTGTACCCATTGTGTCATGAAAATCATGTAAAAGTCATGTGGCTTAAAACCAGCAATTTCATAATTCTTGACCTTTGGTGCTTGCAAAAGGTCACATGAGGTCACCAAAGTTCACATTGAGGTCATCAAAATGTGGGACACTATCCAAGGGCCATGTTATCTAAGTATCACGAAAATCGATTCAACGTATAGTACGGGATTCCAACAAAGCAATTTTATATCTGACCATTTACGGAAAGACCTCTAAGACCGTAGATGACCAACGACCCCAATTGTTGGGAGAGTACTTGATGCATTACCCAAGGACGTTTCTAGCAAGTAGGGTTGTTTTGTCGAGAGGATTTTTATGTAGGACAATAAAATTCGTCAAATTTCAAGATCGACGTCGAACAAGGTTGTCGCCAAAAAGTCTAAAACGATTTTACGTCAAAGGAGTTCGCCATGTTCAGGGAAGCGCAGGGCCTTTTGTAGTGAGTGAATGGATCAAATTCAGCACCCTGAACATTCGCATGACCGCCAGCAAAATAAGCTTTTATTCCAAACCCTATTGTCTTAAAATGTTATGACATGAGTTAACGGTGCAAATCTTTACATTTTAACGTACAAATATGTAAGCTTTGAGCGAAAAAATAAGTACTGCGGCCGTACCCTGTGTAACTTACGAAGTTACTTATTTTCTTCCGTCGCATTTTGACATTTTCAGACTTCCGATATGCCGAAAGTAGGCTCGGCTCACGAGTCATTCGGGAGACACGTTGCGACTTAGCCATAAGTAAAAGGATTTCAAAGGGTTAGCGATATTTCGCCAATTGCTCGGCCCATTTTCGAGTGAGTTCGGCTACGTTATACGGGATTTCCCCGTCCTTAGCCACAGCGCAGTGTTAACTGGGATTTGTTTTGCAAAAAAAGATGGCGACGCGACGCACTACTTTAAAGCTAGCTGAAAAAAAATATAGAACAAACCCTGGTGAGGAAATCTCTAAATATCGGCGATGTGTAAGCTTATATAAGGTAATTTATAAATAGATTTATCGACAATCAGTCATGCTTGCGACAGCACAGAATAATGATGTCGCAACAATATTGTCGACAAAGCCTTGGCGAAAACAAACCCATACTAGCAAGGGGCATGGAAAATGGGTGAATGATGTGGGAACAGCAGGCAATTATGTGTAGGGTAACATTATTAGCTTATTTTATTATCTTTACCCAGGGTTACCCGATTCAGCTAACCGATGATCTTACACGGGCCCGCATCAAACCTATTACAAAATTTAAAACATATAAAACATAAATCACTAACAAATATATATCATAGAGTATTAAACATCTTGTAATTGCACAAATGTTATAACAAAAGTTACAAATAACCCATCTTCATACAAACTAACACAAAAACGTTACACGCTAATACACACGCACAACACACATACATCCACGCGCGCGTACGCAGGTGTGTGTGTGTGTACGGTGCACACCACACAGCACACACAAACACACACACACAAAAAACACACACACACCACACACCACACACACCAGTGTATTAAAATAGTTATTAAAGTTAAAGCACTAAAGTAACACATTAAAATACCAAAAAATCACCAGCAACATACAATATTAAACTAAGATAGCTCACACGATTTGTAAATATTGCACGATGGCACAACAATTATTTAAACATTTGTTAAAAACATGCCACACTAGTGAGTTCTACGGCAAAGTCAAGATGTTCCATACACATTCGAAATAAAATTGACATGTAATGTCATAAATTATTACACACTTATTTTGTTTAAAATTTTGTTTAAAAACACTGCACACTTGGTGAGTTCCGTGATGGCAAAATCAAGCTTGTTCCATAATTGAAAACCATATAAGAAAAGAGGACTTTAAATATGAGTATCAGAACCTTGGATTGGTGGATGAGCCAAAAGGGCCAGAGCAGATTGCCTGGGTATTTACGTTTATGCATTATAGATATATATGAAATCTTTTGCAAAGATAAGTGGGTGCGATTGTGTTTAAAGCATTTTAACATTAAAAAGACATTTAAGTAAGTAGGCGAGTTAGAGTTAATAGCGAATCCCATTTTACTAGTGGAAAAAACATAACAGTAGACGAAGTGAGGGAGTTTACTTGACAGGATAAGTCTTGCGAAACGTTTTTGTAATACATTAAGTTTGTGCACATCCCTCACCGAACCTACCAAACCAGACAGTAGTAATACAGTAGTCAAAAGTGTGGTGAATAAGGCTCTTGTAAAGAACATTAAGAGTTGTTGAGTCAAGAAACACCTGGAGGCCGCCTTAAGAGATGCCATTTGTTAAAAACCTTTTGTTACCAACACTGTTGACAGATTAGCCAAAGGAGTTCATGTCAATCGTGGACACCCTAGCACATTTAAAATCTTGAATTTTTGATTCACCAATTATTAATTCAACATTAAAATCATACGATTTGCAACACGTAATTTTGAACCACTACCAAAAGCATTACACTGTTTGTTGGATTGAGGAGAAGTTTGTTAACATTTAGCCCATTCATCAATTGCACAAAGATCTTAATAATTTCTTAGAAACCACATTAACATTACTACCATAAACGTTTTACAGTGTGGTGTTCATCAGCATACAGCGTAACTTTACCATGTCTTATAATATTTGGCATATCATTTATAACAATCAGAAATAAAAGTGGGCCTAACTACTGCCCTGTGGAACTCCAGTATTAATTGGAAGGGGTCTGAAAATAGAACCTTTGAAAGACACCCTTTGAATTCTCCCCGTTAGGTAAGTTCAACCATTTAAGGTAATATCTGATTGCATTGATTTCCGAATCATTTTCAATTCAGTGTAATGATTTACCATATCGAACGCCTTTCTGAGATCTACAAAGGCGGGGACACCAATTCATTTTGCCATTATCTACATTGAGAGTCAGTCATCGACCATATCAACTAAAGCGGTTTCGGAAGAATGCCAGGACGAAAACCTGATTGATGAACATTTAGTATACAATTATCATCAATATATGCATAAATATGTTTATGACAGCTCTTTCAATAATTTACTTACAGCAGGGGTATAGAGATGGACTGTAATTATTAGCATCCTCTCAGTCTCCATTTTTGTGAAGTGGGGTAAACCTTAGCTTCCTTCCATTAATTTCGGAAAGATTCCCATAGACAATGACAGATTCATTATATATGTTAACTCTCAACAATGATAGGTAGTGGCAAATTCAAAAATAAATCTTGCTAGTGATTTCACCAGGCCAACTGCCTTCTTTGAACTCATTGCACATATCTCTTTATCTACAAAATCCCACGGAAATTTGAGGACATATCAAGTTGAGGTTTACCCCATCAAGTGTCATATTAAAATTGTGGGACCAGTATTTCCATAACCATTTTCTCCCCATTACACTACTAGCATTGTTATCCATCAATTTAGCGTTAACAATGTGAAATGGCAATGTCATTATTTTTTCAGAGGTTAAAATTACCATAAAATATAAAAAATAGCAGAATGGATTTGGATATATCTTAGAGGGAATTTACTTTCTCAGGTTGGGATTCTGAAAGGGAGAATAACTCTAGACCTGGCTTAAACCGGGGTTAGTCCTACAAAGGGCCTCTCCCTTCAATACTGTGAAAGTTAAATGTAGGGTGAGAAAATTACTCATGGATGGGCTGGAAACAGCCCATCCATGAGGGGAATATTTTCCTCCGTTACAACAACTTTTTTAGAGTATGTTGTAAGAAAAAACGGGCCCCTCTTGTAGGACTCCCCTGGTTTAAACCCAGGTCTAACGTTTAGTCTCCCTTTAGAATTAACCAACCCTCAGAGTTTGCCATGCAATAGATTAATGGACGTTGGAACCTGTATTAATACGCTCTTTGTAGTAGTTAATTTAGATCTCTAGCCATACGCGTTACCTGGTTCGCGTGCTGCGCTTTATACGCTCGCCAGTCGGCTGTATTGTTAGAACGTAATGGGCCAATCCGATGAGATTAAGTCTCTTATGGAACATACTCTGCCTTAAGCTAACTATTCAACCAGGGTGCTGGTGAACCCTTAACTCTTTTAGATTTTTAGGTACGTACAGTCAACCACTTCAAGCAACATTAAATTCCACATATTTAGGCATTCATCAACATCATCAATTTCAAAAAAAAAATAACACCATGGCAATTTTGACAAATCATTAACGAAATCTGTTACATCAAAATCTTTAAAATAAACGGTTTGTAATTTATGGTCTTATGCTTACCGTTATAGGCCTAGCATTTTTACAGCATAAATCCATAAAATGATCCACTTCAGTGATTTTGACCACACATCCACGCACACACATACAGACACCACTACCCATAATGCATTTCTTCCATTGGAAGTTTTGTCACAGGTAGTCATGTGAATCGGTAGAGATGAAAACACCTTTAAAATGCAACTTTGTGATCAGTACTGTTCAATTTAGCCATGTTCATCACTAACGATTCACCATTCAGTACCTGTGCAAAAACCTCCATGGAAGCAATGCATTGTGGAAGCGACTGTGAAATCTTTCTTCCCTACTTACCATGTGATTTTGGAGCTAGATTCCATCCATCTATTCTCCTCACATGTAGAGGGGTAATTGCCTTATCAGCATGCTGAGTTATAGTGTGCCCGCTCATGCGGTTAGGCCCATCAAAACAGCCCACTGTTTATAATGTCATTGTGAAAACAGAACAGGGCTTAGCTCATTATTTGAAAAAAATGACATGATAAATTATCGACGATTGTACTCCATTGTTACTTGACTCAAGCAACAACAGAGTACTTAAAGCACTTCATCAGTTCTTTTTTTCATAATTCAAAATGCCATTTGTCTCTAAATTGCTTGTGT
>JAMKCH010029623.1:0-16491 GCA_023653785.1 Ophioderma brevispina
TAAATATCACGTAAATAAAACCTATATACAATTTTATAGGCCCTTAATCCAATAAAGATGAAAACTAATACAATTTTTGGTGTAAACTTGTTGCCAAATGTTACATTTTCCGCCACTAACCACTTGCACCAAAAGTAATGAAAAAAAATGGTCAAAAAGGACAACATAAAAAGCATATTTAATTTCAAAGCGTGGAAAATATGCAAAAGGCTATAGATTTAAAACATTAAAATACTAGGGAGAACCATAGCAACTTAGTTGCAGCAGCTCAAAGATCCCAGATACAACAATTAGGCCGTTAATAATACTTACCTCTTACAACCATTTCTTGGCCATTGCGTACGCCCGCTTGTTGCATATTGCGTGAACCTGCGTCTACGTCCAACCCAGCGGTGCGCCGTTTTGCGTAGAAGCGGCGTACCTATAACTTGCCAAGAAATTGGCTACTCAATTAATAATTTGGAAATAGTGCATAACGCAAACTGGAAATGGGAGGGTGGGTGGAGAAGAAAATTTATACGAAAGTTAAGAGAAATGAGAAAACCATCCTACACACGACAGACGTGAGGCCCTGATGAGTTGTGACCGACGACACGAAGCCCCTACAACGACAAGGGCATGCAATGATTTGATTGGATTGCTGAGGCCTGAAAAGTGAGCAATGATTGGAGAAGGCCATTGGGATGCTATTTAGATACCACTCATCGGCGATGCATGGAGCTTAACGAGGCAACACCAAGAAGCGAAACTAGCTTCCTTACTACGATGAACTTCGGAAAAACAATTATTAAGAACAACAAGATCATGTCCAGATCATTCACACGCACTTTTCGTCTTGCGCGATAGTCGCTCAGAGCTTAAACAAAATATAATTTTTAAAAATTTCAAAATTATATATTTTCTGACATATTCAGAATCAGCATGAAAAATACTTTCAAATGAGTCAAAAAAAGCCTAGTCTTTAATAGGTCCGTGTGTTTTGAGGTGGATCTCCAAATAACCGAGGCTAAGGAAGCAACCTCAAAAAAACACATCGGAATTTCTCAACGGGGATTCCCTGAGTTAAGTGCGTCATCTCTGAATGTACAAAGCAATTCGTTTTGGTCATTAATTTCACTTTGAGCCTCTACATTCGTTTCATGCGCCATTATGTAACAGGCCATGACTAAAATGTAGGCCTGTAAACTCAACAAAATTAATTCATAATTTGCGTTTTTCTTTTCCTTTTATATACCAAACACTAAAAATACACAGGAAAAGATTAGGAAAATACATACAAACGCATAACGGAATACCAATAATGGTATAAGAAGTAAAAGAAAAATGAGGTGCAAGAAAGAAAAAAAAAATAAAACAGGTGAAAAAAAGTAAAATGCGAGGTGAAAAAAGAAAAATGAGGTCAAAGAAAAGCAGGTGAGACGAAAAAGAAAGCAAATAGCGAAAAGAAAGAAAGAGAGGTAGAGATAGGTATATATGATAAATTGTGCTGATGTTTATAGGCCTAAAACTCTTAGTCATGGCCTACACATACACCACACGAGACGAAATATACTGAGCTAAAGTGGAAAAAATGCCCAAAGACGAAATTTGCTTTGTAATTGAGATGATGGGCATAGGTGGAGACCAATATTAAATTGATTTTTGACGAAAATGTCTGAAAATAAAGTTAATTTTATTAATTCAAATGTTACTCTAATTGCCCAAAGAAGAAATCGTTTAAACCAACGCCACATTTTCGTTTTCTGCGGGTCAAAACACGCAATATGAAAATTATGAGAAAAGGTTTTAAACTAACTCGGAAAAAAAACGATGCAAATGGTGCATATTTGTTTTTTCAGCACTACCTAACCATGTTTTGGGGCCACTGTTGCCGTACCATGTTTCTCGCCAAATCGCTGTGTATCGACAAGGATATGGTTGCACTTGGAGAGGTTATCGGTAATATTCTTCTTGTGGTATCCGGTTATAGCGACGCTACTCCAGACAACGTTTGGGGCAGGTACCTTTAATTCAAAAGGAAAGAAGGGGGAAAAAAAGTTGTAAGGACCAAAGTGCCAAAAGTGACATAGCAGGGAACTTCTCAATGATGTTTCTTCTGGATTTTTGTCACATTAGAACTGTTCCCACATCGTTTTGTTTTCAATGTTAGCTACAAAATAGTCCTGTGTTTCTGGGTTCTTTTAACAACTAACGTACCCAAAAACCTCACACACTAGATTTGAAAAATATGTGGCACGCTTATGACCTTTAATTTTAGTTGGAACAATAATATGTCATATAAAATTTTGACAATAAAATTTTAGGGTATATAAATTTTTATGGTATATTTTATTACTGTCAAGCAAAAAGAGAACTATTTCTATATTGAGCTGTATATTCTTAGTGTACGTGTGTTGTTTCATTGTTTAAAGGGGTACCAGGCATGAGATCAGCCATATCCCCACGGCTCATCCCGTTAACTAAAATCGGTTCTACGTACAAGTAACTCATTAATAAATTATGGAAAACTCAAAAAGCCTTTGAGTCCTTCGTCTTCGATTTTTTAAGAGGAACTATATGTTTCAAGAATATTCAAGTTCAGTAATACTATACAATTATTACTGCTCATGAGGGAAAATGGTGAAAATAACTACCCGAGGTGACTGAGATCGGAAGAGCCTACTATTTCCCGACACCGAAGGTCGATGGAAAATAGTATGCGCACACGCGTCTCCAATCACCGAGGGGAGGTATTTGCACCATTTCACGAATCATAGCAGTCAATCTTTGTTTTATATAACATAAATAAAAAATATTTCTGTCATTTGAAAAACTTCTAAGTCCTCGTCGAGATCACTCCACCGCACTCAAGGCTAGTCAAGATACCATGCATGGAAAAAGTTCCCATAAAAATGAATATTTCCCGTGATTGGGAAACAATAGCCCTTTATGGGAACTTTTTGCTCCTCCTGTGAAATTTTGGGGAACTACAGTGTAGTAAAAAAAACCTACATTCAGAATAAAATAATTAAAATAGTTAAGAATTGTTTTTACTAAAATGCTTGAATAGGGTTATAAGAAGGATACATAGCTCAGGCACGTTTTATTTTTGGTGTCATTTGGACTTTGGAAAGAAGTTACGCCTATTTGCTGAGAAACTTAAAATCCTGTTTGGCCGACTTTGAGCCAAACAAAGATGCATTGGGGGGGTTAAGTAACGGGGGCGCTTACATAGAGTACCATGGTCTTCAGCAGTGATTTGAGTATAAACATTTAACAGCAAATTATTGTTAACATATAGAGTGGGATAGTAATTAAGGATTATAAAAATCAATATCCCGAGATACAAATAAAATCTAAAGTAAAGAAAATGTTCATTTCTCCAAATAAGGATTCAAGATAGCTGGTGTAAGACCACAGTTTACTTTGTTTCCACAGCAAGAGTTCACATTGTTTAACCTACAACGAAACTTTGGAGCACAAGTGAAACAGAAAGTTTTAGTCCATCCACTCTTGAAAAAACACATTGTGATATTGAATTTTAAGTTTTATTCTCGATTTGGGATTTTCAGAAAACTTCAGCTTTAGCTCTTCCTTGCAATTTATGGATGCTGAGTATACTGTATTTGCATGCAAAATAATTACCTTAGAAGATGGTAAAACAAAAATCTCTGCGCAGTTTCATTATGTTCTGAACTGAAACAATGATATGGAGTGATTTTCAATAACTGACTCTTTATGATTGACAAGGTAATTTAACTATTTTTGAAGATAATTTTCACTTATATTAAATGTTACACAATAGAACCATTTTATTATTATTCAATGGCGTTGTGTGATATGTCTTTGCTATAATGTGTTATGGGTCTCCGTCGGTTTCAGTCTCTCCATTGTATGGCAAAAATCGGCCAAACTGAATTTTAGGTCTCTTCGCAAAATTGACATAGTTTCTAACCCAAAGTCCGAAAGAACAACCACAAATACAAATCTTCTGATAGCCTGTTTTATCTTGTACGCCAAAGGAACACTGAAGCAAAATAACGTTTTAAAACCTTTGAAGAAACATATTTCCTGAATGTAGGTTTTATTTGCTCCACTGTAGTTCTCAAATATTTTACATGTCACGTATATAGTCTCATTCCACCAATCAAATGACAGAAATATTTTTATGTGTTATCTAAATACAACGGAAAAAACACTTTGTTCAATGCATCATAGGACACTCTATCTAGTTTCATGACATCTGTATTCTCTTTACGGCGAATTGAAACCAATCGATGATGGCCATTGTCCGATTGTTCAAGTATCACGGAAAGAACGAGACCTAGCCGAGTTCTTGCACGCAAAATTGATGATATCGTCGATTTCAATTCGTTGTAGAGAAAGTATCGGTTCCAAATCATATTTTACTTTTATTCAATTCAATTTTTCTTTTTTTAATTTGGAAATTTGGTGATTTCGTTAACCTAAAATTTTGATCCTTATGGTTTAAATAGAAAAGAGAACTACTGCCACCATCCAATGAGAAAAATCCAAACCACAGAATCACATGAACGAACGAAATGTTGACAGGCGTGCGCTATGTAGTAAAATTAACTAGGAACAAACGTAAAACGCATGCGCGAACCGTGAATTTCAAGATAACGAAGTGAGCTTTAGAAACGTACACAGTGCGAAAAAGACCGAGTTGATCGACAAAATCTTAAATTATTATTTTTATAAGCACGATCGGACTACAAGGTTGTGAAACAAAATGTATATGTTATGGCCGTTGGCACGCGTTTTTATTCTGCGTTAATTGTTGGAGGAAAAATAATGAGTAAGTTTGTACCACACTGTACGCCGAAACATCAACCGAACAAAAACGTCAATTTTCATAATGAAAATTGAGCCGAAAATAGCCACAAATCTCGGCCATTTTTGGATATTCTACTAGATAAAAATGGTTACGTGCCATTGTGATAAGTGTCGTTTTACAAAATCCTGATGCCCTGGGTGTCTCCATTTCGTAAAACGGAAAGTTTGGGACCAAAATCTGACAATGGGTGTTCTTGCCAGATCCGGCCAAATGTACAGTATCATGTGTACGTGCAGTCTATAGTTTGGTTGCACATGCTATCTACTGCGATGATTTGAGTTTGATGAAGTTATGGGTTCTAAATGTTCGGAGTGTTTCAATTTCTCTTCGTCCAGAACAAGTAACTTTTATTTTATCAGCCCATGAGCATGATACACATTGGTCTAGATTAGCATAGTTATTAATCAGGCTACCTGCATGACCTCTATGTTGTTTTTGCAAACTTTCCTAAACCTATTCCATTCTGTTTGAAGGTGACCTGTACTGTGTCTGCCTTTACGGGGCCGGGTCCCCTTTTTGAAGTCCTGCCCCGGCCCCCCAAAATTTGGCTATGTGCCCCATGGACCCCAACATCTTTTTCCTATGTAACTGGTCCCTATAGGCATTTCCTTAAAAAGAAGACATGAGGAACTTGCCAGAAATCGCCCCCATTTTTTTAAAAGTTAACCCTGTTTTTTTTTCATATTTGGAATGCGTACCAATGAATTATTAATACTTATATTACAGCCTGAAGTGAATAGCCGAATATTGCCGTCTTTATGTAATGATATGATGATTTAGAGTAATTTCTGTTTCTTTCTGTCGTGCATGACGAAATTTCAAGCATGTTTTTTTTTCTATAGGCCTAGGAGGATATCAGGCAAGGTCAAACAAGTTTTGTAGTTTTTCTTTTGTACTTGTAATTGTTTGTCCAATAAATCTTTTGATAGTAAATTTGTTGTCCTCAAAAACATCTCCTACTGTCACTTAAATTTCCCCTGTTTTTTTTTTTTTTTATGATAAATAGAGTATAAAATACAGTATTTGCCTCGAAAATCACCACAGGGCATAAAGTTAGCTGCTTGGGAACTATATACTGTTAAACATTTCTGCACATTGTTAAAGGCTGACTCAGAATTTCCAATGAGACACACTCAATTTTCAAAAATTGCGATTGTTTGACATTGCTTGTTCCATTGTCACTAAACAATCACTGATGTGAAATACTAACACGTAATATGGAAGTCTTTTTAAATAAACAATCACAAAATTCCGGATGGAATTATTTTTTGTTATACTGGGTATCCCATAGCACTGATATACTGGTGTATAAAGGTTTACTTACATACTGCATAAAACGGAAAGTCTGATTCAATCACTTGCCCTTGGAATTAGCATTATAGGTAAATAGGCCGAGAACTTCGTATAATTTTTTTGCGAATATCGGTAAAAGTTCTCTTGCGGAAAAATCTCTGAACCATCTGAAGATTTCAAGCCTCCTCTGTCCCTCCTATAACAATCCTAGTAGTTTTTAGTTTATTCCTCACCCTACAACTGCTGAGGAAATTAGTGAGCTAACATCTAATCTGTAGAACAGTTATACAGGCGGTTCTGAATTACATCAAGCATAATTTGTTATTAAGCAATCATCCTTCCTCCCAAAGTCAAGTCACAAGGTCATCGCCCATTATTTAATCTTTTCCCTTCAAACGGGTACTTGTTTCCATCTCTACTGAATAGTAGCAATGTTTATCCTATTTTCAAGGCTGGTGATAAGCCGATTTCACCACTACAGCCTATATCTATTCTACCAGCTATATCAAGCTTTCTTGAAAAATTGTTTAGCCGTATTTTTAATTTCGTCGAGCATCATAAAATTCTGACTTCCACAGCAATGCGGGTTTAGGCCTAAACGTATCAACGCATATGGCAATTAATGAGCTTTAATTTTTATAACTGTACACTTGGACAAACACTACACCAGTTGTATCTTTCTTGATTAAGTAATGCCTTTGTACCATAAAATCACAACATTCTTTTTCACAAACTTAACAACTATGGTATCAGAGGCCTTGCCAACAATTGGATCAGAAGTTATCTTTCTGGTAGACGTCAACGCGTCCTCTCTTCAAAAACAACAAACACCTTGTCCAGTTGCTCCCATCACGATGGGTGAGTTTCCTCACGGCTCGATCCTATGACATACTCTTTTTTATTATACCATTAATGAACCTTCCACTCTGGTTCAAATCCCAACTTTATTTTATTGCTGATGTACTAAATTCTCTTTTCCACAATCATGACCCCTAAACTTAATTAGAATTAATAATTAATGATGAACTTAATAAAATTTCTATTTTTTTAAATTAAATCTTGTCTCTGAAATATAAAAAGAACAATTACATGATTTCAAAATAAGCATAGCAATAAACCTAACATCAAAATCGATATTAAATCCTGATACACATCTATCCAACGGTTGAACAACTAAATCCTAGGCCTTTTATTGATTATAATTTATCTTGGCGTTCTCACACTCTACATGTTCTAAAATTGTCTCCAAATACAATGGCATCATCCGTAAAGGTCCGCACCATTTCTTCCCTCAAGATTCCCTTAAACTCTCTATAATTCTCTAGTCCTCCCTTATTTGTCTTATGCTGCTATGATCTGGTGTGATCCTAACAACGCTAATCTTGATTCTTAAGTATTTCTCCTTCAAAAGAAGGTTATACGGTCCTGTAACCAATTCGCTGTGCTTTTATCACACAGCATCCTTTAGTTCTCCTCGCTCCTTGGTCAACTTTTGAAAATACATGATTTTACAAGCGTGCTTCAATTGATAACCTTCATGTATCAGTTCTCAGGGCTTCTCCCTGAGGATCTTCCTCATGATTGCCTTTTTTACAATCGCTTCTCATTCCATCATTATACACACCAGATATAGGGATGTATCCTTCCTCACTTCTGGACGCACTCTGTCCTTGCCAGCAACACTCTAGAACTCCAGACCCCTGCTCTGGAATCTTCTTTCCAATGACTCTAAATCTTCTCCCTCTCCTCCCTGCTTCAAATCGAGAATGAAGAAGGACAATCATCAATATCAGACAGTATACTCTGCTTTATTTCTGTCATAAACGTCACTTTTTTCTTGACTTTTCTTTTTTTCCTTTTTCTTCATTATTTTTCCTATTATTTCCCTCCCCGGTCGTCTTACCTTTCCTTCTCTTTTAGGTCCTTTCCTTCCCTCGCCTTCCTTTGTCTTTCTTATTTCTTTCTCTCTCTAATCCTTTCCTTCCCGGGCTTTTCCTCCTCTAAGCCTTTTACTCCTTTATTTTCCCTCGTCTGCCTTTCTCTGTCCTTTCACTCCCATTCCTTCCTTCCTTCCCTTCCTTCCCTCTTCCTTCCCTCCTTCCGTCCTTCTTTTCTTCCTTGTCCCCCCGTCCCCTCCTTCCTTGCTTCCTATTTAGACATGTTTGTTTTTTTGTCCTGTTTGTCTTGTCTTTTTATGTGACCTTATCTTGTGATATTTATATTGGCATAACTTGTATAACTTTAAAAGAGGCCACTGCACCTTCACGTTCTGCGTTTAGTCTGACCTCGATCTTTACATTAATTTCATTTATTCTATTATGCATGCTTGTTAAATATTTGCTGTTTGTAATTTCTTATCATATGAATTATACTCGTATTGCATGTTTCTGTCGTGTATTGCCTGTGATGCTGGAAGTTCAAATAAAATTGATTGAAATTGATTGAATTGAAATTGAATATCTGTAGTTCTAGATGACTGTTTTCAAGTACTACACAACAAAATTATATTTGAAATCTCTATGATCAGCCTTAAAGCTATTATCACATTTTTTGAAGTGCACCCCACCCCCAATTTTTCAATTTGATATTTTCGCACAGCTCTGTTGGTATTGGGTCGAGAAACTACACCTCGAACGAGATGCTCCAAAAAGCGTATTTATCATAAAATGAGCGACTTTTGTAATTAGAAGTGGGGACATCCTAGATTGTATCTTAATGGCAGAGCGGAATGCTAAGTTTTATGTCCGTCCCATCTGAATAGTGCCATCCCTCAAGAAAATGACCTCATAACTTGACTGCTTAACCATAAACCAATATAGATAGCGTAGATACGTACAGGCACATGGTTCCCGGCTATTTCATATTTAGAAAGGCCGTTCCAGCATCCGTTGATAATTATCGGGGATCCCGATATATTATTCTATTTACAAATTCCTTCATTTGCGACACAATAACATTATAGAGCTTAACCATTCACAGGTATAATTACTGGCCATTTACCAATGGCACCGTGTAAAATCTCATTTTTTAAAAAAATTGGTCGCTCTTCAAAAAAATGTCTAATATTGCTTTTAGGATTCTAATTTTCCATATGAAGTAAAATCTTGGCATTCATGTGGAATTGTTTGTGTCAAGTCTTCCCATGACATTTGATGGGTGGGCCCCATTTTATAATATTAGCTTTTAGTGCTTTATCACCATAAGCAGCCGTGAAGCGCTGTTGCTATTATTCTTATGCTGTCATCAGAAATAGTCACTGCCATTTTGCTTCGCTTCATGCAAGTGGCCAGTCACAGTAATTAGCTATGGATGGGGGATTTTCCCCCAATTGTTTTTCTTGCCGCCCCACCCACCCCCGGACGATTGGCAAATCAGTCGTTCGGGGGCTACACATATCACCAAATTTGGGCAAACTCAGCAATTTTGGGACAAACTTGGTTAAAAAATAGTTTAAAACTTAGACTTGATGGTTTTTTGCTATGACAATTTTTATGAAAATTTTCTGACAAAATCTTTTCAATTTTGTAATAATTGGCTTTAAAATCTCCAGTAAAAACAAAGACAAAGACCATTCTTTCCAGTTTCCAGCAAGGACATTATGATAAAGCGATTGCTTAAAAATATGGAAATCAAGAAAAGGGAAATTCACAATTCATTTTTTAGGTTGTGCAGCTGGCGTGTCCAGGTGGAGGGAGGGCAGAGTACCCTTTCAAAAGTTTTTTTGAGGTGAAATCGGGAAATAAAGATAAATATTTCGTGTTATTAGCCCATTTCAGACTCTTTTCCTGCGACCGTGATAATTTTTGCCTGTGACAGGGACATTTGTTGCACATACTGGATAACTTGCCCCTTGGAACCACCTGGCTGGCTATGTGCCCGAGGGTGTGATGCTGGAAACTTGTCCTCTGTATATCCAAACATACCTGAAAATTCATGGGGCCCATCGAGACTGGCACACTTGTTTCTTCTTGATCTCTGCGTGCTCCTGCTCATATTGTTCTTTCACCATCCCTCTTAATTTTTGGGTACTGCTGCAAAGATTTCTCCTAAATTGTGAAATTAATTTTATTTTTTGTTATTTAAGTGTTTTTCTTTTTTAACCCACTCCCATCCAACTGACATTTATTGGCAGTCCCACAGTTCTTTTTTGTGGCCAATGGTGCCGACTGGACATTTGTGAAAAATCCGATAACTACCTACTGTTTACTTACTCCCTCAGGATACCGACTGCCAATGCCAGCTGGCTTGGCCTTTGTCTATCAGGACATTGCAGAAATACAACACCGATTTGGTGCCGCTGGGCATTTATCCCTCAAATGCAAACAAATTTTTAAACAACATAACAAAAATGACTCTAACCCTATAAAAAAAAAAAAAATCTCCGTCCCCCCCCCACCACCCCTCCCCCCCCACCACACTCCCACCCCTCCTCCGCTTTGGTGTGGGGACGTAAAAAATCCTATGGAAGCTTGCTGAGCAAAAAACTCTCAGAACTTTCTGTATCTTACACCTGCCCCATGTACATGGAACTGTTAAAATATCCCCAAAAATAAGTAAAAAAAACCCTGAATGCCATTGAGTCCAGAATGGGCATTTAACCCCTAAAGAAAGCACAAAATTGGAACTGCCGAATGAGTGCTGGTTATGCATTTTCCCATCAGGGAGATTGCAAAAGTTGAATGCTGATACGTGCCTTCTGGGCTTCCGCCATAAAACCCAACTACCAACGGGTGCTGTGGGACATTAACACTTTATCCCAAGGATATAATTCCAGCTGGGAAATGCCCAAATTTCATTCATGACGCATTATGCCATCTGGTCGTTGTTTATAGTGGATTTCAAAATGTGCTGACTTGGGTGTTTAGTTCACAGAAGTTTTTAGGGGGCAGAGGGTTAATTTATTTCTACTGTGTGTGCCAGTGTAAGGAAGCACAACTTTTTTCTTAAACATTTGGCAAAGACAAGGTTTTGTATTTGGATCTTGACTTTTTTCTTTTAGTGTTTTTTTGTCATACCACCAAACTAATAAATCACAAATTTTAAATTTTGTTAGCCTGCTGGTATTCAGTTCAGTTGTGATAAATTATCAAGAAAATTCAGGACATTCCCAGATATTTAAACTGTATATTGCAAAATTATATTTTTTTAGAGAAACAGGGCATGGAAGAAGAGTGTGGTCTATTCCCTGGAAGCCAGCTGCCAAAGTTTTCTAAAACATGTCTGTTTTTGCGTAACAACAAAGGCACATTAACACTCCAATTTAAAAATGTTTTTGTTATCAGATAACAGATGTGAAATTCCCGGAATGTTGTCAAATTGGGACTTTTACCTCCTATTCTGTGTGCTACAAGATCTCACACAAAGATCCACACCTTGCACTTGCATTTTATTTGTTTGATGTCGACTTATGTATTGGATCTTGCTGGCACATTGAGTTATAAGCAGGGCCTTTGCAGGATTTTTTATGAGGTGCAGGACTTTTAAAAATTGGAGCGGCGGAATAAAATGAACAAAAAAAAAAAACAGCAAAAAGAGAGCTTTTGCCACTTCTGTGGAATTTTGGGTAGGTGCTTGAAATAAATTAGGTCTGTTGCTTCATTGGCATCAAAATTTTGATTTGCTTTTTGTTCTATTGCATCACTGAATTCATGTGTAAGTCAAATTTGACCTGATAGTGACCACACTGTAAGAAATCAATGATAACTTAAAAGACTGACCTGCACTTAAAATCCTGCACTCCAAAATTAATCCTGCGTACAACCCTGGTCTAGACAAAGTATCATCAAATATGATCAGTGCTTTTGAACTCTCCAAGTTTGGTGATCGTACATTTGATTTATGGTAAAACAAGATTGGATCGATTTTCAAAGTTGTGGCCCTTATAAACGGCCCACCTGACATCTCAACACAATCATGAATCTACCCCACCCACTTTCTACCACCCAAATTTGGTAGTATGTGGCTTCCTGTACTATGCATTTGACCAAAAAACAAATTGATAGATTCTTCAAGAATGTCCCTTTAATTGACGCCACATGCCTTTACCCCCATTGGAGAACACCTCAGGGCTTAAGTCAGATGCCTTATACTGGACCAAGTTTGTTAATCGTAGTATTTGGTTTAGCTTTTTGTGTTAAAAAAATCTGAATGGGTAGATTTTCAAAGAATACTGCCCCTTTAATCCGCCCACATGCCCTCTCGATTACCCCAGTTGGAGTACACCACATATAACCTTGGCATACCAGCGATTCCTTGCTGATCAAGTTTGGGCTTCAATTAGCCCAGTAATGTTTGGGTAGTATTAGAACTTTCTCTGAAACTTTGGAAAACACGGCCAGATGGTCAGAAAGAATTGCGTCTGCCTACTAGGGCCTCTTGCAAATTCTTGCAGGCGATTTTTCTGAATTTTTGGAAAATCTAGGTTCTGGAATACCCCTATGGGCTCAAATCACCTGGAGCCTCAATTTTTTTAAAACCAGGCAGCACATACCTTCCACCCAAAAAGTTTGATACCTAGTGAATCACCATGCTCACCTCTGAAGACTCCGCCAACGGGGCTGGCGAACCCGAGGTGTGAGCATGGGGTCTAATGGCAAAGATTTAGTTTAAATTTACTCACTTTTTGCGTATCCCTACAGCTGCATTGAATTCTTATCTAAATTTTATTCCACAGCACCAGTGCAAAATGATGTTCATCTATCTTCTTTTCTGGTTAAAGAACGTCTTCCCAGGTACCACCGTATTGCACTAGAAATCCCCGTCGACTGACCCGTCTCGCAGGTCAGGAAGTTAGACGTTATGCTGGCTCCCTTCAACTTTGGGTCTCTCACCATTTCACAATTGACATAGTCTGAGCCATGAAGCGAAGCCCGAGATTCATGTTACCACCTATCAGCCGTGACGTCAGCGTTTTGTTGATTCACACTGGAAACATTTTTAGGGCTTTGATAAGCAAATTTTATTCGTTGGATTTTGACATCAAAGAGAGTAAAAAATATGATGAATAGGGTTGAATATAAACTCAGGATGTCTCATGTATTTAGAAAATTCCGTTTCGAGGGCCAATGCTACTTTAAAGGGGAAATGGGAGGGATAAGCTGCGGTAAAAAAAAATTCCCGCAGCCTATTTCAATTGTACTGTAATGAAATACTAAAGCATTTTTGAATTACACTTTTTCCCAACGTGAGCGCGGTCTGGTTCGAGGTCTGGTTCTGAATGGACCTATTGATACTGCCCCCCCCCACGTAAACCCCGCACCGGGGGCCTAGATTTAGCTAGACCAGGCGCTACCAGTAGTACTAGTAGACCATAGCCTTAGGTAATATAGTCACTGATTTCTGGATGGGCGGAATAATTGAAAAAACTTCGAACTTCAATTCAACTTCCTGACTTCATCAGTTTATCATCCAGCAGTAGATAGTCACCCGGGGGGGAGGGGTTCTTGGGTTTTGGTCGGTACCCAAATGCGCGTTCCAAAAAATAGGGACTAGCTGCAAATTCGGACACCGCTAGGGGTATAAAATTCCCAATAATCAAGTTCTAAGTCCCGCTCAGGGGTATCAAATCAGTTTGTGATTGTGACTGTTTCATGATACAAATAGGAAAAAATTAACCTAACATTTCAAAAATAACCCAAATGTGTAATTTTTCTGCATAGCACACTGTGTCATTTTCTTGTATATTAGATATTTTAAGGTATACGCTTTATTCAGTATTTAGACCAGGGTACCCTCAAGGGGTCAATTTCACTGCCATTGGTCCAGTAGGGGTATATTTTTCACCGAAAAAACTCGCCAAAACTGGTCCCGTGAGGGGTAATTGTCACTGAAAATTGTCCCGTTAGGGGTCACCTCATAACCTCCTGGATCGAGCATGGGTACCCAAAACCCCGAGAACCCCCCCCCCCCCTGAGATAGCAGCCATGGCACATTGCCACAACCTGTTACCAAATGTTTCATTAACAATAACAGCTATTTGAACTTGCAACTGGGACTCACAACCGTTAAAAACCATGTTTTTTTACATTCTTTGCACGTTCGAGTCCCTTTTTACAGTTATTTGCCCGGTTTTTGTGTCCCGGCTAACAGTCAAACGCCGTTTTTTACAGAAATTAAGATCATTTTTAACAGTGGCAGTGCCGGCCACGCTACATGCACACACGTATAGCATGATTGGGCAGAATCCCCCATTGTCATAGTTTGGTCCCAGAACTCCTTTTACTAATGGAGCACGGCGGGAAGCATCAGGATTTGTAAAAAGTACACTATCACAATTGCACGTACCATTTTTAATCCTAGAATATCAAAAATGGCCGCGATGTGGCTATTTTTCGGCTCAATTTTCATTCTGAAAAATTTACGTTTTTTTTCGGTGTATTTTTTCGGCTGTACAGTGTGGTACAAAATTACCCATTATTAACTTTCTCTCCAACCAGATTCACGCAAAATAAAACGTTTGCCAACAGCCATAACATATACATTTATGTTTCACAAACTTGTAGTCCGATCGTGCTTATAAAATAATAACTTTAAGATTTGTCGGTCCACTCGTTGCTTTTTCGCAACTGTGTTTAGTTTCTAAGCTCCACTTCCGGTATCTTGAAAGTCCGGTTCGCGCATGGCGTTTTACGTTTTGTTCTAGTTAAAGTAAAAATACGGCAGAACCAAGTGCACTCACAATAACTTCGATGCTATATCGCGTAATACCGAGCGCGATATACCCCAATTTGTGTTGAAAGCTGGACAGAAACCATGAAATTACGATTAATTCCCACAGCTGTTTATATATCCTTCCAAAGAATTTGTGAAATGTTGAGATTTTTACCGAACTTGAAATTGCTAAAGATAGGAGCTATCTAACGTTTTAGACTAGGGCAAAATTAAGGCACAGAAACCAAAATAATAATTCCAAAATGTTTGGGCCCGATCTCCTGTTTGAAAGCTGAGTGAAAAGTTATATGTTGTAGGCAATTCCACTATTTTGAGGATTTCAGTGAGCTCTTTCAAAGTCGAATTCCACTCTTTTGGATTGTTTTTCTTGGAGTGGAATTCACTTTTGCCGGTTTTGCAGAGCTGTTCCTTTTTTTCAAATATAGAATGATGCATCAATTTAGATATTGATGATATTGCCAAGAATTTGTCCCTATAAATTAGTGCGCTCTTGTTCAAGATTAGGCAGATATTGTAAAGAGTATTTTTAAAAAAGAGCTCAAGAATAAGATTTAATAAAATAGGTAGGCTCATCCCCTTTTGCGGGACAAGTTTAGGTCTAACACTTAACTTTGGTTTTCTTCTAAATAGTTTTCTTCCTTGTGAAGAAATCTTCCATTCATCTTGACGATCGCTTTTTTCCGATATCATTTCATTTGACCTAAACCCTGAGGCTTCTTTTCTCTGTTTATAGCCAGACTACCAATCGTTCAGGGAGATACCTTTTCCTTTCTGACTCACCTGCTATTGCGATTCTTTCTTTAAGAGGCCCCCCCCCCCGGTGCTTTTTTCGGCCCACCCCCTCTCTCAGGTAGATATCCATTCTTCATGTATGTTTCGTGGATGGTGTGGGCTAACTTTCGCGTGCATGTGTTTTGTGTATGTGTGTGTTTGGACTGCATGCTATGTTTTTAGTTATATGGTCGTGAAAGACGCAGTTTTAAGTGTGTGGGTGTGTTTGTTCACGTGTTTGGTGTGTTAGTGTGAGTGTATGTTTGCATGTTATAGAGAGCGCAGAGTGCACGTATGTGGTGGCGTGTGACGTGGATCATGTGTGTACAATTAAAGTTTCTTAGTCAGTGATTAAAATTCATAACCATTTTTTATAACCATGCTTTTTATCTTGTGGCAAAAGAAAATGCTACACCATTGGAAGACGCCGAGCTAAGGAAGAAGTGGGCAAAAGTCGCATGCGGTGAAATCCATGGCATTATCATGGAGCATCGTGCTTTCAGATTTTCATTGGGTTCAGTGGTATACTGGGATTAATGTCTACATTACATCGGCCATTGTCCATATCGCCTACAATCACTCTCGGCGTTGTGTCTCTCTTCGCACCAGCTTCAGATTTCGCCGTGTTCACTGGGGAATGGCTTTTTGTGAGTATATTGGATATCCCTGCACAAATACGCTTGTTCTTTTACCTGTCGACAATCCTTTAGGCTGTCGACAAATGCCTTTACCTGTCGACAGCTGCCTTTGTCTGTCACAGATGCCTTTGCCTGTCGACAGATGCCTTTGTGCCTGTTCGGCACAGAAAATACTCTAAGGAATATCTCTACCACCTACAAGTCTCTGGTAAAAAGAAGTCATGCTTTACGGAGCGTGACACTGTACTATAGACTAGACAGTTCGATAGTTACGTGGCACCT